>CM053032.1:13363040-13568040 GCA_028564925.1 Lithobates sylvaticus | reverse complement strand
TGGCTGCCGGGGATGGGGGGGACTTCTATAGATACCTTCTCAGTTCTATTGCAGCCCGGCCAGTTCATAGCACCACATCTGATCACCTCTGTGCTCAGCACCAAGGCCGTCTTGATGGAAGCTGAAGCAAAGTCCACATGAAAAGCCTCAGCTGGAAGTGTGAAAATAATCTCCATGGTGTCCCCAATCCTATAGAAATGTGACTTTTTGGCCAGTGCTCCTCAGCCACCAGTGGAAGAGCGCTTAGGGCAGTGAATGCGAACCTTGGCACCCCAGATGTTTTGGAACTACATTTCCCATAATCCTCATGCACTCTGCAGTGTTAGTTGAGCATCATGGGAAATGTAGTTCCAAACATCTAGGGTGCCAAGGTTCGCCATCACTGGCTTAGGGTGTCGAGGGGTGCCAAGGTTCGCCATCACTGGCTTAGGGTGTCGAGGGGTGCCAAGGTTCGCCATCACTGGCTTAGGGTGTCAAGGTGCCAGTTTGTGGGGGTTTCATATTAGCTGCTCTCCACTTGCATGGCAATAAGTTGAAGGGTTTGTTCACCTATACAGGTAAAGGGGTGTCTGTAGACGAAATCGATCTGTGCAGCTCTGGTTGGAGAAGGCCCTTGCTATAGGTGTGGGCCATTTACATACCTCCTGAAGCCTGGCCAAGAAACTTCCATAGATGGCATCCTCCCGTCCTGCCTAGTAGGACATTAGTAAGACCGTTTCCAGGCAATTCGAACCCCTTCACATGCGTGTGCACAAGTTCTCTCTCCCCTGTAACAGGAACTCTGAGCTCAGTGATAGTGCAATGGAGGAGATAGTGGGCCGCGCATGCGTGGGATTTTGAGACCTCGCTCTTGTGATGGCGGGAATGTACAGCAACGGCTTTAAAGCGGAGCTGCACCCGCACAAAAAATATTAAAAGTCAGCAGCTACAAATACTGCAGCTGCTGACTTTTAATAAATGGCCACTTACCTGTTCCTGGTTCCAGCGGTGTCGGCAGAATGTGACGAGAGATCGCTTGTCTCTCGCTGCCCCGCCGCCATCCTCTGTCAGGAAATCAGGAAGTGAAGACGCAACGTCTTCACTGCCCGGTTCCTACTGCGCATGCGCGAGTCGCGCTGCGCCCCTCTATTGGTCCCCACTGTGTCCTGGGAACTGTGTTTCCCAAGACACAACGGGGCAGCTCCAGATAGGGGCGTGGCAGCTCCGGATAGGGGCGGGGCAGCTATACGGAAGTGGGTGCAGATACCTGTATTATACAGGGATCTGCACCCCCCTTCCCCCTGAAAGGTGCCAACTGTGGCACCGGAGGGGGGGGAAGAATCCGATAAGCGGAAGTTCCACTTTAGGGTGGAACTCCGCTTTAATTCTCTTAGCCACGTCCTAGCAACAAAGGACGGGATGATGAGATCTCTGGGAGTTTTTCTCCCAGGCTTCAAGAGGATAAGCTATTTTTTTTTTTTTTGTGGTAAAGGCAATTTGTCCCTTTAAAGTGGTTGTAAAGGCTAAAGGTTTTTTTTTTTTTTTTACCTTAAAGCGGAGTTCCACCCAAATATGGAACTTCCGCTTTAAGGGAGGTGACCCCCTGACATGCCACATTTGGCATGTAATTTTTTTTGGGGAGGGAGCGGAAACCCTCTTTTCAGAGGGTCCCAGCTCCCACTTCCTCCCGGCGCACCGGGAGATCACCTCTACCCCTTCCCTCTCGGCAATCATCTGGGACACGTCGCAGGTCCCAGATGATTGCCCAGCCAGTCGCGGCGCGGCTCGCGTATACGCAGTGGGTGCCCGGCTGTGAAGCCACAGCCGGGCGCCCACAGATAAAATGCCGGCGCTGCAGAGAGGAGGGGGAGACGAGCGTGGACAATTGCTGGATCCCTGGACAGGTAAGTGTCCGATTATTAAAAGTCAGCTGCAGTATTTGTAGCTGCTGACTTTTAATCTTTTTTTTTTTTATTTTTTATTTTTTTTTAAGCAGAAGTCCACTTTATTGTATTCTCTGCATTAAAGTGATATTAAAGGTTCAGAGTTTTTTTTGTATAACAAACATGTTATACTTACCTCCTCTGTGCAGTGGTTTTGCTCAGAGCAGCCCAGACCCTCCTCTTCTCGGGTCCCCCCCGCTGATGCTCCAGGCCCCTCCCCCCTGCCTAGTTCCCCTGTAGCAAGCTAATTTCTATTGGGGCACCCAAGCAGGCTTGCTCCCGAGCCGCTGCTCAGTGTGTCCATTCACACACACACAGAGCTCGCTGGCTGTGATTGACAGTAGCAGGAGCCAATGGATACTGCTGCTGTCTCAGCCAATAAGGTGGGAGAGAAGAGGCTTGCATCGAGATGGGGCTCGGGTACATTTTAGTAGGGGCTGTTGCTCACAGAAGGTTTTTTATTTTTAATCTTTTACCAAAAAAAATAAAAAAAACCTTGAGCCTTTACATCTACTTAGGTAAGGTAAAAAAAAACTTCTATTGTCGGCTGCGCATGCGCGAGCGCAGCCGTGCGCCGTGATTCGACACTCCCTCATCTGGGACACGTGACAGGTCCCAGATGATCCCAGCCCCCCCAAAGCGTAGCCTGATCTCGATCCAGCGCTGTGCCCATCTGCAGCAGCAAGCACTGCTCTGCCTCCCTCCTCACTGGACTCAGTCCAGTGGCTCCTGTCAATCAAATTCAGTAACTGGGGGCGGGACCAAGCTGCGCTCTGTGTGTCAACAGACACACAGAGTGCAGCTCAGGATCAAGCCCACACATGTGCCACCATAGGAAGCAGCTGAACGATGTGCGCTGTAATGGACTGTAGTAGTATTAAGCATGTACAATAAGCAGCCCTTTATTCTGGCGGCAGGATGGACAACTTCCCCTCTGCTGCCGGAACTAAATAGATTCAGGCTGAATGGTTCTCCACCAGTCAGGGGAGGTCTTGTATTTTTGTCAATTAATACAAACCTCCCTCTCATTAGCTGAGGTGGAAATCGTGACACCATCTGCCCGCCTCTCCATCTCGGCCAATCAGCAGGAGCCTTGTATTCATTAATAAAAACACAACACTTCTGAATGGTGGAAAAGCACTCGGGCTGAGTTGATTTATTTCTGGCAGCAGATGGGAAGTCACCCGTACTCCTACCGGAATACAGCGCCACATACAGTATGCGGCTGACACTACAACAGTCTGTTACAGCGACCGCATCATTCTGTAATGGAAATAATTCATGTCAGCCAGCTTGGCCCGCACAAATTATTTGGAACTGAAAGCTGGAATTCTACTTGTTTTTTTTATCAGGAGAAATTCTACTTAAAATCTCTGGTGGTGTAATGCCGCCTCCTGGATCACTGCCTGCCCTTTACTACTTACAGGGGGAGATTTACTAAAACTGGAGCTCACACCCCCCCTCCCCATCAAAAAAAAAGTTGGTGACCTTGCAGAGATAATTCTTGCCTGGCCTTGCTTTGTTACTGGTGCAGAACGTTGCTAACCATTGGTTTTATGGTTGCTTTTGCACTGGTTGCTCCTGCACTGGTTGCTCCTGCACTGGTTGCTCCTGCACTGGTTGCTCCTGCACTGGTTGCTCCTGCACTGGTTGCTCCTGCGTTGGTTGCTCCTGCACTGGTTGCTCCTGCACTGGTTGCTCCTGCACTGGTTGCTCCTGCGTTGGTTGCTCCTGCACTGGTTGCGCCCAGGGCTTTTAAATTCTACTTAAAATCTCTGGTGGTATAATGCCGCCTCCTGGATCACTGCCTGCCCTTTACTACTTACAGGGGGAGATTTACTAAAACTGGAGCTCACACCCCCCTCCCCATCCAAAAAAAAGTTGGTGACCTTGCAGAGATAATTCTTGCCTGGCCTTGCTTTGTTACTGATGCAGAACGTTGCTCACCATTGGTTTTATGGTTGCTCCTGCGTTGGTTGCTCCTGCACTGGTTGCTCCTGCACTGGTTGCTCCTGCGTTGGTTGCTCCTGCGTTGGTTGCTCCTGCACTGGTTGCTCTTGCATTGGTTGCGCCCAGGGCTTTTTTCCTCCGAGAATAGGTGCAGGAACTCCCGTTTTTCAAGTCATCCCTTGCCTCTGCCCCCATCCCACCTCCAAGCACCGTCCCTTGTTTCCACCCTATGCCCACCATCTGTATGGAAAATAGACCCCCCCCCCCACCGCAATAATAGACACTCCTAAAAAATAACCAATCCCCCAGCAACAATAGACCGATTGCAACAAAATACCACCTCGCAACAACAGACGAACCCCGGGAACAATAGACCCCACCAGCAACAATAGATCTCCATGCAACCAGCATTAATAGACCCTCCAGCAACAGTAGACCCCTTCTCAACAGTAGATTGCTCCCAGCATCAATTGACCACCAGCAATATAAGACACTTCCTCCCCCCTCAACAATAAATACCCCCATCAACAAAAGATCCCCCAACAGCCAACATTAATATACTTTTCAGCAGCCAGCAACAATAGACCCCCCTCCTTCAACAGTAGATCCATACCAGCCACAATTGATCCACTAGCAACATAAGACGGGGAGGTCTAGTTTGCTAGTGGGTCAATTGTTGCTGGGGAAGGCAGCAACAATAGACCACCCCCCGGCAGCTGAAATCATTGTACCCTTCAGCACACCCCGCTACCCCTTGCCACTGCATACATTCAGTGCTGGAGGTGCCGGAACTGTGTTCACCCCGCGTTCCTGCTGGGAAAAAAAAAATCCCCGGTTGCTCCTGTATTGATTGGGTGCTCATCTCGTCAGCAAGGGAATGATGCCCTGTATAGTGAACCTGTAAGTGGTGAGGGGATCACTAGAGTGCCACGATCCTTACAATCTGTAATACTGGGTCTGCTTCAGTGCAGCGTGTGAATTATAGACAGATGGAACGTTGTAATTCCAGCATCTGTATACAGAGTGATGGAGATGGCACAGGACACAGACTGGACAATGTATAACCTCTGGAATATAGAAATGGATTCCTTTGGAGATAATGAAGGCTTTTCAGCTCCGGCTGTGATTAAAAGACCAGAAAAATACGACTTCACACTTTACTAGACGGCGTCGCAGCGCTGCGTGTCTAGCACCATCTCCATGTGTCATCGAGCCGTCACAACGCATCAAACCCTGACCACGTCTGCTCGCCCCAGAAGGACTGTCTCAGGTTTTAATGTCAATATCAAATAAATGACTTTTCTTTTCTTGTTTATGTAACTTTGTGATGTCCAAGTTATTTGTTACCGACTCATTTCAGAATCGTCACGTTCCGCAGTGTTCTGGAGATCCTACACACCGAACGTCCCCACCACAATCACATATTATTATGATAATACAGATAGCCCACATGTTTCAAACGCAAGGCCCGCAGGCCAACTCCAGCCCACCAGACCTTTTCATGTGGCCCTTGCACCCCATTCCACCACTTCCACATGACTCCATTCCACCATCTCCACATGACTCCATTCCACCATCTCCACATGACTCCATTCCACCATCTCCACATGACTCCATTCCACCATCTCCGGCTCTCGCCCTAGTGCCACTTGTAATCATAGAAGGCTTCTGTTTTTACAAGGATAGCTTTTCTCTCGGCAGCTCTCACAGATCTCTGCCTTCACCACTACTCACGGCAGAGTCAAGGTAGGTGCAGTGCGGGATGAGGCATCACGTGGTAAGCTGCACAGCTAAGCCACCTACACTGCCGGGCGGTACTAGAGCTGGGTCGGGTAGGTGAGATGCGATGAAGCTTTTGAGATGAGGGCTGTGGAGGGAGATGTGTGCAGTCTGTAAAAGAGAGCTGCACCCTGTACACAGCACACCACTACACCTTGCACTCTGTCCATTACACACTCCTCAACCATGCACTCTGTACACAGCGCACCCCTGAACTCTATACGTAGCAAACTCCTAAACCCTGCACTCTGTACGTAGCGCACCTCTGAACTCTGCAGTCTGCACACAGCACACCCCTGAACTCTGCGATCTGTAAACAGCACACCCCTGAACTCTGCGATCTGTAAACAGCACACCCCTGAACTTTGCAGTCTGTACACAGTGCACCCCTGAACTCTGCATTCTATACACTGCGCATCCCTGAAATCTATACGTAGCACACTCCTCAACCCAGCACTCCGTATGTAGTACTGTGGGACTGTGTAGTCTGCACACAGCACACCCCTGAAGACTGCACTCTGTATATAGCGCACCCCTTAACTCTGCACTCCGTACACCGCACACCCCTAAACTCTGCACCCTGTACGTAGCTCGCCCCTGAATTCTTCACCCTGTATGTAGTTCACTCCTGAACTCTGCACCCTGTACACAGCACAACCCTGAACCCTGTACACAGCACAACCCTGAACTCTGTACACAGCGCAACCCTGAACTCTGTACACAGCGCAACCCTGAACTCTGTACACAGCGCAACCCTGAACTCTGTACACAGCGCAACCCTGAACTCTGTACACAGCGCAACCCTGAACTCTGTACACAGCGCAACCCTGAACTCTGTACACAGCGCAACCCTGAACTCTGTACAAAGCGCCACCTGAACTCTGCACGCTATACATAGGGCACCTCTGAATTCTGCACTCTGTACATAGCGCACCCTTGGACTCGGCACTCTGTACGTAGCGCACCCCTGAACTCGGCACTCTCTACACAGTGCAACCCTGAACTCTGCACGTAGCGCACCCCTGAATTCTGCACTCTGTACACAGTGCAACCCTGAACTCTGTACGTAGCGCACCCCTGTAGTCTGCACTTTGTACATAGCACACCCCTGAACTCTGCACTCTGTACATAGCGCACATCTGAATTATGCACCCTATACATAGCATGCCCCAGAATTATGCACTTTGTATGTAGCACACCCCTGAACTCTGATCTCTGTAAGTAACGCACCCCTGAACTCTGTACACAGCGCAACCCTGAACTCCACAAATAACGCACTCCTGATATTTATGGCCTCTTTGGTCCTCCCACTGTTGGTGCAATTTGGCCACACCCACCATTTAATAGACACACAAAAATGCATCTCTACTACATTTGCTCAACAGAGCGCACCACAACACACATTTGTATCTGTGGCTTATGTGGTGCGATGTGATCCCCCCCAGACCTCCCCTTATCAAACGTCTATTAAAAGAGGGAGAAGCTTTTATATACCCTAAGCGCTTGTAAACTCCTCTGATAGATTATCCTTCTTCCCCCCTCTGTGCTAAAGGCCGCTTCTCCGAATTATGAGACAACCCGGGAACAGCTCATACTGGCTCTGAGGACGTGAGAAGTATTTAAATTTACAAATTAGCTCCAGAAACCCATTATACATTTTGGATTTTTATTGCTTCCTGTCCTGTGACAACCATCACCAAAATAGGAAGAATTTCATATTACCTCTTAAAAAAAAAAACTGCATGGATGACGTCAATTTGGGAGCATATTTGTTACCAATTAAAAATGTTTTTACTTTGTGGTTTTGGGGTAATTTTAAATAGTAAAAGTAAAATCCATTGAAAATCTGCAAGCAGGATCTGGAGCCAGAAGGGATGTCAGCAAAGCAAGTCTTGAACAGGATCGCAGGAGATAGTTTCTGTGATGTTGACCAAGGTGAAGGCAGAGCTCCTCTGGACTAGGCAGGACTGACGAGCAGGATATCATCAACAGCTGAGTAACTGTGGAGAGATGGGAGCTGGCAATTAGCCAACAGCTGAGCGGCCAGCTCAGAGAAGGAAGGGCTGAGCCCAGCCCTGACACCAGGATGCAGACTGCTTCTGACGTGGCACTATTCATGTGGATTTTGTACCCCGTGGTGCCACTACCAACAGTCAATATCACTATGCTGAAGCTTTCTAGGCATTAGTTAAACGCTGGGATAAGTGTATTAATGTAGTAGCAGGGGAGTATGTCAAAAAATAAATGCAGTTTCCACTCTCTTTTTTTAATCTATATACTCAAAAGTCCCAGTTTGACTTGAACTCGTACATTTGGTGGTGGTACGCAGAAAAATGCAGCTGGACAGACATGTCAACAAGCCCCTCATGAAATCTGTAATGCCCCGTACACGCGGCCGGATATTCCGATGGAAAAAGTCAGATCGGATTAGGTTGTCGGAAAATCCGATCGTGTGTGGGCTCTAGCGGGCTTTTTCCGACGGAGAAAATTTGAGAGCAGGATCTCAAATTCTCCGACAACAAAATCCAATTGGACTTTCTCCGATCGTGTGTAGGGAATTCCGACGGACAAAATGCCACGCATGCTCAGATCAAATTACGAGACCAAAGCTATTGGCTACTAGCCTCTACGTAGTTCCGTAGTACGCAACGAACGTCACCACGTTCGGAAAAATCGGATTTTCCGACAACTTTGTCCGACCGTGTGTATGCAACACCATTTTACGGACAAAATCCGTCGGAAAAAAATCGAACGGATTTTATGGTCGGAATTTCCGACCGTGTGTACGGGGTAGGGCAGAAACAACTAATCGATTAATTGACAACTAATCGATTATGAAATTAATCGATTACTATTTTCATAATCGATTAATCGGCCAGTAACGAGGGTTAAAAAATAAATAAAATGAGCCCTTTACAGTACAAAGAGCAAATAATCGCTACTGTAAATATCACAGTTCTACAGTAAAAAATGAACCCCTTACAGTAGTGATTATCTGCTTTTTTTTGTACTATAAGGCTGCATTGAGGCTGCATTCACACCTGAGCGTTTTGTCGCCTGAAGCCTGAAGGTACAAAACGCTAGAGGGGAAAAAATACATTATTCTCTATGGAGATGGTTCACATCTCCACTCCAAAACGCCTGAAGCCCTACGCCTGAAGCTCAAACAAGTTCCGGACCCTTTTTTGTCGGGCGAATCGGGCAGATTTGGGCGTTTTTATTCTTTTTACATTGGTGACCTTTTGCTCTGCACAAAATTCGCGGCAAATCGCGGTAAAAAACGCCGCGAATCGCGGTAAAAAACGCCGCAATTCGCGCGATTTTCGGCTGCATTCACACCTCAGTGTAGCTTTTCAGGCAGAAAATCGCACGAATTGCAGCGTTTTTTACCGCGATTCGCCGCAAATTTTGTGCAGAGCAAAAGGTCACTAATGTAAAAAGAATAAAAACGCCCAAATCTGCCCGATTCGCAGGGTCCGGAACTTGTTTGAGCTTCAGGCGTAGGGCTTCAGGCGTTTTGGAGTGGAGATGTGAACCATCTCCATAGAGAATAATGTATTTTTTCCCCCTCTTGCGTTTTGTAGCTTCAGGCTACAAAACGCTCAGGTGTGAATGATGCAGCCTTAAGGCCCGGTTCACACTGCTGCGGTGCGGGAACGCTGCGAATCTACTGCGGGTTCCCGCACCGCATGTCTCTCGCAGGCAGTTCACACTGCCCTATGCGAGCTGCTGGGAGTGTCAATGAAATGTTAATGACACCCCCATAGCAGCTCGTATATCGCAGTGCGATCTGCAAACTCGGACAGGAATCGGATCGCATGGTGAGAACACCATGCGATCCGATTCTGCTGCGGTCCGAAAAAAAAGGGTCCTGTCCGATTTTGGGCCGAATGCGATGCGATCTCCCCCACCGCAGCAGTGTGAACCGGGCCTGAGGGCTAATTTTAGTTTTTCGCTAAATGAAATTTTCACTTGTTTTTAACATTCTGTTTTTAAAATGATTGTAATTTCTGAATGAAAACCACATACACTGTCTGAAAATTCCTTTGACCAAGAAGTTTTCTATTATTTCCAAATTGTCACTGTGGTTGAAAATGAACGTCGGTTTGACCCCACTAACGATTAGAAAATTAATCGAACGTTCTTAAAATTTAATTTTTTTGAAGGAAGACATTGTTTGTTTGTTTTTTTTTTAAATAAAAAAATTTGATCTCCGAGTCTGATATTTACCAGATTCACCCTTTAATAGTATATATCCTTTAATAGTTTATACAGTATATCTCTCCTCTAATAGTATATACAGTATATCTCCTCTAATGGCATATACTGTATATCTCTTCTGTCTGTTATTCTCAGAGTGAATTAGAAATGTTGCTTTCTAACCATATAGTTGGTCATTTATATTTACCACTGCATAGAGATATTTAAGAATAAATTGCCTTTTTTTTTTAAACTTTACACATTAACTAAATTATACACCACACTTTTTTTTTTTAAGGTTATTAACCGATTATTCGATTAATCGAAACAATAATCGGCCAACTAATTGATTATGAAAATAATCGTTAGTTGCAGCCCTAGTACGGGGGCTTAGTCTGTTTAGCTTTTCTATATTGAAACTAATCCTCATTCATATAAAAACAGCTTTGAGTTTAACGGAAGCCCTGAATTCCCATTGAAAGTGGTGCCCCTGAAACGTCTCCATAGATGTTCCTCCAACGTCTCGGTTGATGTTCTTTAGGATCTCCCAGATTTAGGTGATTTTTAATCTTTCTGTTTTCCAATTTTTAAAAGATGCCTAATTTCCTATCCAAGGCAATTAGAAAGTTTATCACCTTGCCTCCAGACCTGTCGCCCCCCCTTCAATCACATGAAAAACGATCTCTACAGAGAGCCTCCTGCCAAACAGACGTGGTGTGAATCCAACCGATTGATCTGCACACCAAAGAGGGGCACTGCCTGTGAAATCCACTTTTCAAGCCAAGTCCGGGGTCCTCGGAGAGCCGTCATCAAGGGTTTCAGTCATTTTTTTATCATATCAAGTTCTTGACTCCACTGCGGTGCCTAAGAAGGATCAGTCGCCCTATTTTCCTGGAATTTGTACCGACCACCCAGGTCAGCCACCCACCTTCACTGCATCTCATTTTCCTTATTTTAAAGTATAATTCCACCAGTCAGTGTGTGTTCAGGCATAGATGCATCTAAAAAACACCACATCTAATATAAATCTTTATATTACCACCCCGCCTCTGTTTGCATAGCTATTTCTCCAACAAAGCTGTTGGCACATTCGTTCTGTTGTGCATGGGGCAAAATCAAATGTTCTATTTCCTCTGCAAGTTGAATGTTATTTAACCACCTGATTACTGGGCACTTAAACCCCCCTCCTGCCCAGACCAATTTTCAGCTTTTGGCGCTGACGCACTTTGAATGACAATTGCGCGGTCATACAACACTGTACTCAAATGAAATTTTTATCATTTTTTTCCCACAAATAGAGCTTTCTTTTGGTGGTATTTAATCACAGCTGGGTTTTTATTTTTTGCTAAACAAACAAAAAAACATGGAAAATTTTGAAAAAAATAAAATCATGTTTGCAAAATTTTATAACAAACTATTAAACAGGTAATTTTTCTGCTTAATTGATATGCGCTGATGAGGCAGCACTGGTGGGCACTGATAGGCTGCACTGGTGGGCACTGATGGGCTGCACTGGTGGGCACTGATGGGCTGCACTGGTGGGCACTGATGGGCTGCACTGGTGGGCACTGATAGGCTGCACTGATGGGCTGCACTGGTGGGCACTGATAGGCTGCACTGATGGGCACTAATAGGTGCACTTATGGGCACAGATAAGGTGGCACTGATGGGGACAGATAAGATGGCACTGATGGGTGGCACAGATGGGCACTGATAGATGGCACTGATGGGCACTGATAGTTGGCACTGGTAGTTGGCACTGATGGGCACTGGTAGGTGACACTGTGCAGCACTGTTCAGGCACTTATTGTGGGCACTGGCAGATGGCACTGACAGGTGGCATTGTGGGCACTGACAGGTGGAGGTGGTGGGCACTGGTAGGCGGCACTTGTAGAGGGCACAGGTGGGCACAGTGGACCCGGGGCACATCGCAGTGATCGGAACCAATGTCCCTCTCACTGCTGCCGGTGATGGGCTTTCTTTTTTCCTCCTCGCGCTGTCAGCGCGAGGAGGAAAAATAGCCGATTACCGACTCTGTTGATATCACATGATCAGCTGTCATTGGCTGACAGCTGATCACGTGGTAAGGGGTCGGGATCGACCCCTTAATCGGATCTGTGATCCAGTGAGTCTCGCAGACTCGCTGATCACAGAGCGCACCGCGCGCGCTCTTCAGGGGGCGCACAGGCCGCTCGTGCATGGGGCAACGCCATAGGATGTAGTCCCGGCAATATAGATCTGCGCTGTAGCTGTCATTCGGCTATAGCGCAGATTTATTTATTTTTTCCCCCGAAATGTTCTGTATTTTTTATTTATATTGCAAAAAATAAAAAAAATGTAGAGGTGATCAAATACATAAAAACAATATATATTGGGGAGAAAAAAATGTAACCAAGCAAATTTAGCAGAATACATTTTGGCCAAAATGTATGTTTTTTGGATGTTTTTATAGTACAAAGTTAAAAATATTGTGCCCCCCCCCCCCCAAAATGTTTGGTATTTTTTATTTATATTGCAAAAAAATAAAAAATGCAGAGGTGATTAAATACATAAATACAATATATATTTATCATAAAAAAAATTTGCCCAAAATGTATGGAGAAATTAGATTTCTTTTTTTTCTAACAAAGTTAAAAATAGAGTTCCGACAGAAAATGTTCTGTATTTTTTATTTATATTGCAAAAAAAAAAAAAAAAATGCATAATTACAATATATATTTAGCAGGGGAATTAATCAAAGAGATGTAGCAGAATACATTTTGGCCAAAATGTATGAAGAAATTTGATTATTTTTTTTTTGGATATGTTTTATAGCAGAAAGTTAAGAATATTGTTCCCCCCCCCCCCCCCCAAAAAATGTTCTGTATTCTTTATTTATATTGCAAAAAAAATAAAAAATAAACCCAGAAGTGATCAAATACCACCAAAATAAAGCTCTATTTGTGGGGAAAAAAAATATATAAATTTAGTTTGGATGCAGTGTTACATTAAGGCCCCTTTCACACTACCGCGACTTCAAAGTCGAGCGATTTTTCCGCAATTTTAGGGAATGCCTGTGTAATCTTGAGGTCTATGGACCTCAACTCGCATCAAAGTCAGACCAAAGTAGTGCAGGGACTCCGTTGAAGTAGCACAGATATGAACGGTACTCAATGGAAATCATGGAGGTACAACTTGTCATGCGACTTTGCAGTCCCAAGTCGCAGGATGAGTCGCACAAGTGTGAAAGGGGCCTCACCAGTTAAAGTAGCGCAAAAAAAAATGTCCTGGTCATGAAGGGGGAGTAAAACCTTCCAGAGTTGAAGTGGTTAATGAAAATATACACAAACGTCGGAAGAACGCCAAACGCAGAAAAGGGTGGAAGGGAAGAAAAGGAGACATTTAATGGTTATCAGATCTTTACTTGAAAGGGGAAAAAAAAATGTCACCTCATATCTCCATCTTCTGATGTGGAAGAGATTCTAATAACACGCATCCCTTCGCCTGCGATGACCCGTGTCCGATGCGGCCGTGTCTCATGGCGGGGGTGCAGGATGGTGTAAAGAAAACAAAAGGTTATTTTTTTTTTTTTTTTGTCCCTTCCGCTGCAACACGGAGAGGCCCTGTGTGCTGAGTTGTATCTGCTGCTCATTGGATCTAGATGTTCACTTCCTGTCCCAGAGACACAACAGGAAGTGAGAGGGAATGCCCTATTGGACGGTTCCCCCTCCTGGTGACAGTGGTGAGAGGGGGGGGGGGAGGGAATCTCCCCAGCAGAGACACAGGCAGCATTAACCACTTCAGCCCCGGACCATTTGGCTGCCCAAAGACCAGAGCAATTTTTGCGATTCGGCACTGCGTTGCTTTAACTGACAATTGCCCGGTCGTGCGACGTGGCTCCCAAACAAAATTGGCGTCCTTATTTCCTCACAAATAGAGCTTTCTTTTGGTGGTATTTGATCACCTCTGCGGACCCGCGATCACTCTCATGGAGGTCGCAGCATGTGCGCCCCCGCAAACCGCTTCTTAACCCCTTCACATCCCGCCCATAGTCATATGACGCCCACAATGTGGATCTCCCATCCTGGGTGGGCATCATATGACGTCCTCCCATTCTCGGCTCGGGACCCGGTGCGCATGCCCGGCGGCTGCGATGTCCGCCGGTCACCCGCGATTGCCCGTCAAAACAGCGGGACCATGGAGCTGTGTGTGTAAACACACAGCTCCACGTCCTTTCAGTGGCGAGGAGACCGATCATGTGATCCCAGTACGGAGGAACACCGATCGGTCTCCTCCCCTTGTGAGTCCCCACCCCCCACAGTTAGAATCACTACCTTAGGGAACATATTAACCCCTGCAGCGCCCCCTAGTGTTAACCCCTTCCCTGACAGTCACATTTACACAGTAATCACTGCAATTTTATAGCAACGATCGCTGTGTAAATGTGAATGGTTCCAAAAATGTGTCAAAAGTGTCCGAAGTGTCTGCCGCAATGTCGCAGTCATGAAATAAAATTGCAGATCGCCGCCATTACTAGTAAAAAAAAAAAAATGCAATAAATCTATCCCCTATTTTGTAGACGCTATAACTTTTGCGCAAACCGATCTATATACGTTTATTGCGATTTTTTTTACCAAAAATATGTAGAAGAATACGTATCGGCCTAAACTGAGTAAAAAAATAGGTTTTTTTTTAAAAAAAAAATGGGATATTTATTATAGCAAAAAGTAAAAAATATTGTGTTTTTTTTTTCAAAATTGTCGCTCTTCTTTTGTTTATTGCGCAAAAAATAAAATCCGCAGAGGTGATCAAATACCACCAAAAGAAAGCTCTATTTGTGGGAAAAAAAAGGACGTCAATTTTGTTTGGGTGTAACGTCGCACGACCGCGCAATTGTTAAAGCGACGCAGTGCCAAATCGCAAAAAGTGCTCTGGTAAGGAAGGGGGTAAAATCACCCGGTGCTGAAGCGGTTAAAGGGCAATGTACAGGTACATTAATCTGCATGTACGTGCCCTTCTGCCGACCGTATAGCGGCGTGAGCCGGTCGACAAGCAGTTAAAGACCAGGCAGTGACTCTAACCCTTCACTGTGTGATAGAAAGCAGCAAGATTTCATTGTAGATACATTGTCAGAATCTCTTCAGATTTACAATAATAAGTACAATGTATCAGCTTTGCCCTCACCAAAAAGAGAAAAAAAAAATACTTTATCAAAAATTTTGCCGATAGAATTCAAATTGACCAATCACAAGTCCTGAGCCTTATAGCTGTCCGTTCCTTTCAAATCTGGACTCCGCCTTCCCCCTTCAGTCTTGCACAGTTGTAGCGGCTCCAGAGGCGGCTCTAGGCTTTGTGAGGCCTTAGGCAAATCTTAGACATGAGGCCCCACTCATGCCCAAAATGGGAAAAATAATTAAAGCAATAGAAATTAACTGTATAAATTGCGTGATATTCCCTTCAACTGTAACACACACATCAGGCGAATTAGGCGGCCGTGAGGCCCCCTAGGAGTGCGAGGCTTTAGGCGACCGCCTAATTAAAGAGCCGCCTCCTGAGCGGCTCCTCTCCTGGTACTGAAATGGCTTCCTCTGATTTCACCGCACACTGTGAGCTTCTCACCATGTGCATCAGAAGCTGCAGCAAGTCAGAGCCCCGCCTCATTTCCTGGCTGTCTCTGGCCGGCCCCCTTTCATTCATTGGATTTCAGTTCTTTCCATCGTGGAGGCTCAGCAATACATGTGGGCATTGCCTATGCAAATACAGTCTTCCTAGGAACGCCCACTCCTCCACACTGACGCCCACAATTAAGGCATTTTGATATTTGCATAACTCCTCCCAAGGGCCAGCCCACTGCTTGCATTAAGGCTGTTGAGAGGTGTTCTGAGGCCGGGTGCTGTGATGTTTTCAGGAAGCCATGTGCAGCCCCCTGCTGGCCCCTCCCACCAGCCATGACCTGCCTGCATTGTATAGAGAAGCACAGAGACCCAGTGATGACATCACAGTGTCTATATTCAGGTATGAAATGGGAAGGTTTCATTGAAATATTTCATTAGCATGTTGATGTGGGGGAAGGGAGGAACCCCGGAAGACAAAATATAAGCAGATAAACGTCTTTTTAACCCTAAGTTCACTTCTATGTGGTTTTCAGGCGCGTTATGCGCTTTTGATGCTGTTTGCGTTTTGTTTTTTTCCTCTTTAACAAACTGTGTATAGCTGGGTTGCTAAGGAGTGGGCTGGGAAGCCGGCTGCCGCGTCCCTAGCAACCGATGAGTCGTCAGCTGTCAGCGGGCTTCCCGGCTGACAGCTGAATGTAAAAACAAGCATTGCCAGCAATAAAAAAAAAATCAGTAAAAAAAGGATGTAGGGTCCCCCCCCCCCAATCCATACAAGGCCCCTCGGGTCTGGTATTGATTTTGAGGGGAACCCCACGCCAATTTTTTTTTTAAATGGCATTGTCCCCCCCCCCCCCCAAAAAAAAATCCTTACTAGATCCGAGCATGCAGCCCATCAGGAAAGGGAGGTGACGGGCGAGCATTCCCCCTACCCCCCTGAGCCATACCAGACCACATGCCCTCAACATGGGGGGGGGGGCTTTTGTTGATGGGGGCAAGAGCCTATTCACCACAACCTTGGCTGGTGGTTGTGGGGGGCGTATTGGAATCTGGAAGCCCCCAGATCTCGCCACCATGTTAATGAGTGAGGGGTACATAGTACCCGTACCCATTCACTATAAAAGTGAATAAAGAGAGTACAAGAGTTTTTGAGCCCCCACTGCCCCCAAGCACCCCTTTCCCATGTTGAGGGCATGTGACCTGGTATGGTTCGTGGGGGGGGGCGCTCGCTCGCCCCCTCCCTTTCCTGACCTGCATGCTCGGATAAGAGTCTGGTATGGATTTGAATTGCCGGCAATGCTTGTTATTACATTCAGCTGTCAGCGGATAAGCCCGGTGACAGCTGATGACTCATTGGTTGATGCAGCTGCCACAGAACGCGGATCTCTCGCCAAGTCTGCTGTGCCGCGGATGTGACCGCCGGCTAGATTTCTATATATGAGAGCCGAGGACGGCGCGAGTTTTCGCTGGTCGGGTTGATAAATGAGCCGCTTATAAATAAAAACTCATAAATAATCTGCAATGAAGGAAACGGCGATCAGAGTCTGGAAGCCGCGACAAATTCCTCTGCCGGGGACGTTCATTATACACATTTCCCACCCGAGTCCGGAATCCAGAAGAGACGTCTCGCCGCAAATCAGGACTTTCCTTACCCGACCTTCCCCCTCCGAGAAGAACATTCCTACAGGAAACGCACATCACTCAACTCGGTCAGGATGCTTCATTTTGCACCCACAGCAAAAACTATCCAACCTATCACAACAAAGCCCACCGAACTCAAAACATTCAAGTGAATGGAGAAGCTCCTCAAACACTCTACAACCGCGTTCAGGGCTGGTGCAAGGATTTTTGACACCCTAGGCGAAACCTCATTTCGCCGCCCCCCTTGGCTCCACCCCTGACCCCACCCCCTTTTCCCTGCCATGTAAACCTTTTTAATGAAGCGCCCATCAAATGCAGCCTCACCAGCGCCCATCAAATGCAGCCTCACCAGCGCCCATCAAATGCAGCCTCACCAGCGCCCATCAAATGCAGCCTCACCAGCACCCATCAAATGCAGCTTCACCAGCGCCCATCAAATGCAGCTTCACCAGAACCCATCAAATGCAGCCTCACCAGCGCCCATCAAATGCAGCCTCACCAGCGCCCATCAAATGCAGCTTCACCAGCGCCCATCAAATGCAGCCTCACCAGCACCCATCAAATGCAGCTTCACCAGCACCCATCAAATGCAGCCTCACCAGCACCCATCAAATGCAGCCTCACCAGCACCCATCAAATGCAGCCTCACCAGCACCCATCAAATGCAGCCTCACCAGCACCCATCAAATGCAGCTTACCAGTGCCTATCAAATGCAGCCTAACAGCGCCCATCAATGCAGCCTACCAGCGCCCATCAATGTAGCCTCACCAGTGCCCATCAATGCAGCCTCACCAGCGCCCATCAATGCAGCCTCCCCACCGCCCATTAATGAAGCCTACCAGCGCCCATCAATGCAGCCTCACCAGCGCCCATCAATGCAGCCTCACCAGCGCCCATCAAATGCAGCCTCACCAGTGCCCATCAATGAATGTTTGCTTGTGTCCATTAATTTGGGAGTCGGGACACAAACACAGTCCTCCGCTGCCGATACGCCTCGGACACTATGTGCAAACGGAGCGGTGGCTGCCTGCTGATGCTGAGACTTAGTTGCTTGCTGCAGAGAGAAGAGAGTAGGAACACCAGTGGCCGGGCACCCTAGGCAGCAGGGCGCCCTAGGCGGCTGCCTAGTTTGCCTAGTGGTAGCACTGGCCCTGACCGCGTTGCATTTGTTCGGCAAAGCTAGGGTTAAGGCGAGTGCTCAGGAGGCATCACCCGCCGCCTATCACCTCTGAAAAGTGACTTGCACGTGGATCGCGCTTCAGAGGAGCTGCAGGTTCAGTCGTATATGTCTAAATCTAGTCTCAGACATCTGGTAATGCTTATTACAGAACAGCGATCTGCGGTTGTGGCGCGGTCCTGGTAAGACCGCTTGCTGTCCAGGATCTTCTATGTCGGGCAGCAGGTGGGTAACATTAACCACTTACGAACTGGAAGGATTTGCCCCCTCAATGACCAGGCCATTTTTTTGCGATACGGCACTTGCGTGACTCTAACAATTGCGCGGTCGTGCGACGTTGTACACAAACAAAATTTGCGTCCCACAAATAGAGCTTTCTTTTGCTGGTATTTGATCACCTCCTGCGCTTTTTTATTTTTTGCGCTATAAACAAAAAAGGAGACGATTATGAATAAAAAAACAATATTTTTTTTACTTTTTGCTATAATATCCAAAAAATAAATAAAAACGAATTTCTTCATCAGTTTAGGCCGATATGTATTCTACATATTTCTGGTTTAAAAAAAAAATCGAAATAAGCGTATATTGATTGGTTTGCGCAAAAGTTATCGCGTCTACAAATTAGGGAGGAGATTTATGGCATTATTTATTTATTTTTTTACTAGAAATTGGCGATAATCAGCGATTTTTAGCAGGATTGCGAAGACAGGCAGATCGTATGTTTTTGACACTTTTTTGGGACCAGTGACATCTACAGCGCGATCAGAGCTAAAAATAGCCACGGATTACTGTATAAAAGCCACCGGCAGGGAAGGGGTTAACACTAGGGGCGATCAAGGGGGTTAAGTGTTCCCTGGGAGGTGTCTCTGTCAGGGCTGGGCTCAGCCCCTCCTTCTCCGAGCTGGCCGCTCAGCTGTCGGCTAATTGGCAGCTCCCATCTCTCTCCACAGTTACTCAGCTGTTGATGATATCCTGCTCGTCAGTCCTGCCTACTTAAGCCGTCCAGCCCAGAGGATCTCTGCCTTCGCCTTGGTCAACATCACAAGAAACTATCTCCTGCGTTCCTGTTTAAAGACTTGCTTTGCTGACATCCCTTCTGGCTCCAGATCCTGCTTGCTGTTCCACTACATTGATCCCTGACTTCTGGCTTGGCTGACTATCCGTTCCGGTTACTGAACTTCGGCTATGTTTTGACTATGTTTGTTCTTTTTCCTTTTATTATTAACCACTAGACATCCGGCCGTAGCCGAATGACGGCCTCGGCTCGGATGTCAATTCCCGGGAGGGCGTCATATGACGTCCTCCCCTTTCCTCGCTCCCTGTGCGCGCTCACGAGCGCGCAGCGGGGAAATTCTGTGTTGGCCGTGTCCCTTGGACACAGCCAATCTCAGATCGCTGTAAACAGGCCAATCACAGCGGCTGTTTACAGCGCAATCGGCGTGTCCAATGGGAGATGATCTCATATGTAAACATATGAGATCATCTCTCAGCGCCGCTCTCCCTCCTCACACAGAGACAGCGTGTGAGGAGGGCGAGATGAACGGCTGCAGCGGCCGTAAGTAGAAAAAAAAAAATAATAAAATAAAGTGCCATCTGTCCCCAGTGCCATCTGTCATCAATGCCACATCAGTGCCACGTGTCATCAGTGCCACATAGTGCCATCTGTCATCAGTGCCACATATTAGTGCCATCTGTCATCAGTGCCACCTGTCAGTGTCACGTGCCATCTGTTATCAGTGTCACCTGTCATCAATGCCACGTATCGGTGCCATCTGTCATCAGTGTCACAAGAAATGAGATAGGTCACCAGTACATCAGGTGTGATAAATTTTGTATGATTCGCACCACGGTTTGTGGACTCTCTAACTTTCACAAAGACCAAATAATATCCACTAATTTGGGTTATTTTTACCAAAGATATGTGGCAGTATAAATTGTGGCCAAAATTTATGAAGAAAAATTAATAATTTCCTAAATTTTATCACAGAAACAAAGAAAAATGCGTTTTTTTTTCAAAATTTTTTGTATTTTTTCATTTATAGCGCAAAAAATAAAAAACCCAGAGGTGATCAAATACCGCCAAAAGAAAGCTCTATTTGTGGGAAAAAAAGGACAAAAAATTCATTTGGGTTCAGTGTTGCATGACTGAGTTATTGTCATTCAAAGTGTGAGAGCACCGAAAGCTGAAAATTGTTCTGGATAGGAGGGGGGTTTAAGTGCCCGGTAAGCAAGTGGTTAAACAAGTGTGATTTAACTGTACTTCTGTCTCGGTCTGATTTCATGGTTTCTGACAGTTTCAAACTGTGGGGGGGAGGGGACTGACTGGAGGAGGAGTGAGATCGCTGTTCCTAATCAATAGGAACAGCAGAGCTCTCTCTACTTCAATCAGATCGTAACGTCCATTATGGGGGGGGTCCCACACACGGCGTCACCGATTGCCCACTGATTGATGAACAGACGGACAGGCGTCTCCGGGGGAAACTTGTCATGTCATTGCGGCAGACGGAATCGCTTATGAATTCCTGACAGAATGGGGATCTGTCTGTTTACATTGGCAGATCCCCGTTCTGGCTCTCTGAGGAGCGATCGCGGGTGGCCAGCGGACATTGCGGCCACGCGCATCGGCTCAGGCGTTGCGCCGCCAGCAGCTTCTTAAAGCAGCCGACGTACAATGGCGGCGATTCGCGCAGCCGTGCCGACCTGCCGCAGTATAATGAGGGCGGCTGGTCGGCAAGTAGTTAAAGCTTCTGTGAGATTTCATTGGTTGGGTTTCCATCTCCTTTATGGAGAAGAATTCACAAGCGATTCCGTCTGCCGCGATGACATGACAAGTTTCCCGGAGACAGTCGCCTATCTGTTCAGCAATCAGTAGACGATCGGTGACGCCATGTTTGGGAGCCCCCCATAAAGGACGTTCCGATCTGATTGACGTTCCCGCCCCTCGCGGCTCGCAGACGGTTTATAGCGCGTAAATAAAACCTTTCCCGGCTGTGGATCTCTTTCATCTTCTCTTCATGTGGAATGAAGTGGCAGGAAATTAAAACCTGTTACTTTTCACAGCAGAACCCATGAAAGTGAGCGGCATCCTCACCGCCAGGAGAAAACCGCCTCCCCAAACTCTGCCGTATCCCGGGGTGCAGATAATTCACAGCGGCTGCGGATTAAAGGATGAATCTTGAATGTCATGTCCTTTTTTTTTTTTTTGCCGGTTCATTCAGTTCCAGAAACTGTAAAATGAATATTTCTGTACAGCACACGCATACGGTGAAACGCAGGAAAGCATGTGCGCGCCGACATGGGTGTCCGCAGGTAGGGGTAAGGGGGGGCAAGTGCCCCCCCCTGGAAACAGGGATCGGATCAGGAGTGATGACCCCCATCACCCCTCTCTGTCACCCCCCTCTCTCTCTCTCTCTCTCTCTCACACCTGTCTTTTTTACCCCCCTCTCTCTCTGTCACCCCCTCTGTCTCTTTCTGTCACCCCCCCACATGTATGCAGTTTCTGATAGTCTCTTGTGCGATGTCCGCAGTCTCTGACAGTCTCTTGAGCCATGTATGCAGTTTCTGACAGTCTCTTGGGCCATGTCCACAGTCTCTGACAGTCTCTTGGGCCATGTCCGCAGTCTCTGACAGTCTCTTGGGCCATGTCCGCAGTCTCTGACAGTCTCTTGGGCCATGTCCACAGTCTCTGACAGTCTCTTGGGCTATGTCTACAGTCTCTGACAGTCTCTTGGGCCATGTCCGCAGTCTCTGACAGTCTCTTGGGCCATGTCCACAGTCTCTTGGGCCATGTCCACAGTCTCTGACAGTCTCTTGGGCCATGTCCGCAGTCTCTTGGGCCATGTCCGCAGTCTCTGACAGTCTCTTGGGCCATGTCCACAGTCTCTTGGGCCATGTCCGCAGTCTCTTGGGCCATGTATGCAGTCTCTGACAGTCTCTTGGGCCATGTCCACAGTCTCTGACAGTCTCTTGGGCCATGTCCACAGTCTTTGACCATCACCTGTACTATGTCTGCAGTCTATGACCGTGATAATGACATTGTGGAAAAGGGTCAGAGCATGGGTGACCTTAAAATGATGCCCCCCCCCCCCTGAAAAAAGTTCTGTGGACGCCCATGCGCGCCAACAAAAAACACAGAGCCGCAGGAAGCAGGCGTCCATGCCTCCCATTAGCTGAGCCTGTGCCATGTGACCTCCAGAGAGCCAATAGCCAGCAAGCTTCTTCAATCATACTGACCACAGGGGGTCGCTAACTCAGCACTGCTGCCGAGTACAGAATGCCTTGTGGTTTCACTGAATTCAAATGCTCTCTGATTGGAAAAGGCAGGAACGTCACAATCTCTACTTGGTCCAATCAGAAAACACCTGATCCAATGAACAGGGGGGGGGGGGGGGGGGGGGGGGGGGGTGAGGCAAGGGGCAGTAGAAAACATCCCAGCATCGGTGGGAGCAAACAATCTCCCATTGTTGGTGTCGGAGAGAAGAAGAGTGCCTCATTGTTGGTGGCAGTGGGAGGAATAGTGCCCCAAGGGCGGCATAGGGGGAAGGACTTTCACCACCCAATGAGGCAGGATCCCCAAGAAGACATAAAAGCTTCCATAGCATAGAATCTTTGGGTGTTTTAACCACTTGCCTACCGGGCACTTACACCCCCTTCCTGCCCAGGCCATTTTTCAGCTTTCAGAGTTGTCGCACTTTGAATGACAATTTCGCGCGGTCATACATACATTTTGTAACTAAGTAATTTTTCGCCTTCACTGATGTGCGCTGATGAGACGGCACCGATGGGCACTGATAGGCTGAACTGGTGGGCATTGATGAGGCGGCACTCCTGGGCACTGATGAGGAAGCACTAATATGCCGCACTGATAGGTGGCACTGATGAGCACTGATAGGTGGCACTGATGGGCACTAATAGGCGGCAGCGGCGGGCACTGATAGGTGGCACTGGTGGGCACGGATAGGCGGTACAGATGGCCACTGATCGCCATTGATCGGTAGACCTGATGGGCGACACTGATGGGCATTGATGGACAGCAGTGATTGGCATTGATGGGCAGCACTTATTGCCAGCACTGACTGGCATAGCTAATGGGCACTGATTGGTGGCAGTGGTGGGCACTGATTGCTGCCACTGGTGGGCACTGTATGCGGCAAGTGTGAGGCGAAGAGAACCAATTACCGGTATCTCCGTGTTTACATGTGACCGGACACAGCCGATCACATGGTTAAAGAGCCGCAGAAGCGGCTCTTTAAACAGATCGGGGGTCGCGTCCTAGCAACAGTGCAGCCGCTGCGCGAGATTGTCCGTTCTGGCGGCATCCCAGAACAAGAGCCGCACCTCCCCACCGTCATTTGACGATGGGCGGGCAGCAACCAGTTAATAGTAAAAATTGTAGTACACTTAGAGTTAAGCAAATAGATCTCAGCATAAAAACACGCCGGACGGCTCAAAGTTAGTAGCCCGTCACTCCGGGACCTGCGCGAACACAGTGACGTCAGCACGTTGCTCCTCCAATGCGCGTTTTGTCACAAATGACGTTGTCCAGGGGTACACAGCTCTAAAGCCTACAAGGCCAAGGCACTCCTCTACTCCATTCTCCCGTCTCCAAGCTAACACACCGACTGGGGACTCCACTGTTAACTGATTTGCGTGAAGACTGGAAGTTCAGGGAAGCAGCACTGATGAAGCAGGAGCCGACAATATTGAAAGCTGTGCCAATCTAACAATTGGAGAAACGCAATAACCCCTCCCTGAAAAATAAAGCCGCTCTGGCGTCCCCGTACCGCCAACAGTCACGCACACGTGAAGGAATTTGGAGGCACTTCTACGCGTTGTGTCGATGAAAGCCGCCGCACTGATCTTCCCGCACATAACCGGCAGAATTGTGTTCATTGTATCCGGAGTAGACGGCCCTCGTTATATTGTTTCTTTATCCCTGAGAACAAAAGGCGCTCCTGTCCCTGCGCACACTCTAATGATTATTGTTGCGGTCAGGGGGGTGCGGTATTCCCGCGCCGCGCTCTCATCGATCTTTTTTTAATCTTTAAACTGCAAATTTATAAAATATCTGTCATGGCGGTTCATGCTAATTATCACAAAGTGACCTTGTTTTTATTTTTTTTATTTCTGGGAAAAGCCACGGGGGGTGACGGCTTGTTGTGTTTGCTTTGAAATGTTATGATAATTGCACAAACGAGGGGACGCGGCGGGGATGGCGGAGCGGGGGGGGACGCGGCGGGGAGTCAGATACAGCGAAAGGCTCCAGGATGACAGGAAACGGATCCAGATACTGTGTGATGTGCAACAAAAAAAACTTCCTTTTAGTATAAGCCTTAAGGCTCGGTTTCCACTTGTGCGACTTTTCATGCGATTTGGGACTGAAAAGTCGCATGACAAGTCGTACCCCCACGATTTCCAATGAGTACCATTCATATCTGTGCGACTTCAAGACGCAGCGACTTCAAAGTAGTCCCTGCACTACTTTGGTCCGACTTTGATGCAACTTGAGGTCCATAGACCTCAAGAATACACAGGCGTTGCTTCAAGTCGCGGCAAAAAATTGCGGTAAAATCGCTGCAAAATCTCGCAACTTTGTGGACGCAATAGTGGAAACATAGCCTAAAGGCAAGTTTTTTTTCATTATGGATAGAGTAAGGGAGGGTTATAACCCCTGTCAGCCATCTGTGTCCCATTGAGGAGACTTCACTTCACTTCCTGTCCCATAGCCAAAACAGGAAGTGAGAGGAAATTCCTGCAACTAAGGGAATCCAGTGTCCCCATTGGAAGATTTCCCCCCTATTTCTTATGCCCCGTACACACGGTCGGATATTCCGATGGAAGAAGTCCGATTGGATTATATTGTCGGAAAATCCGCCCGTGTGTGGGCTCTAGCAGGCTTTTTCCGTCGAAAAAAAAATTTGAGAAAAAACAGACGGATTTTGTGGTCGGAATTTCCGACCGTGTGTACGGGGGGCTTAGAAAAAAACTCAAAAAATTGATTTTATGGGGAATTGGAAAAAACATAAAACTTCATATATAGAAAATTATTATTTATTATAGAAAAATTGCATAAAAAAGTCTCATATTGATAATATAAAACCTCACATAAATGATGTTGCCAACATTTACACATCTTGGCTGTTGGCCATAAAGTGGTGGCCCCCTTCTACTTGCTGTTCCCTTCAGTCATTGGTTGTGGCAAGGAATACAACAGAAGGGGATACCCAACGCGTTTCAAAATCTTCTTCAGGGAATAATACCACTTCTGGAAAGACGGCTTAAATTAGTAAAACATTGATATAAGATTGTATGGAGACCTCCTCATCTACAGACACTGACAAAGAATGTGTGTGTTTAGCAGAAGCACTGAAAATTGGCCTGGGCAGGAAGAGGGGTGAAAGTGGCCGGTATTGAAGTGGTTAATGTGGTAAAAGATGCATGTTTATTCATAAGACAATGCAACGCACCAGAACACCGAGGTCTGAATGGGACCTTAACTAGAACAGTCATGATAATAATGTCGGTAATCAAATTGCAGGACATCTGCTGTCCACCAAAGCCATTCTCCCGGGTCTGACTATCCGGCAATTACTGGAGCCGGAGGGAGATTTGCCGATGACGCCTCTAGATTGTCCTGTGTGTCTGATCACAGAGCCCCCCGGTGGTGGGAGGTCCCACATGGCGGCTGGATGTGTCTCCATACTGTAGAATTAGTATAATGAGATTCTGATAGTGATCTGGTTACATTGTAATACAATCTGTTATCTTCCCTTGTAGAAATATTACAAGTAGGGATGCACTGATACCATTTATTTTTTTACAATGAGTACCGATACTTTTTTTTTTTTTAGTACTCGCCGATTCTAATTACCGAAACTTACCGCAAATGTTTTGTTTTAACTTCAGCAATAGTGCAAAGCATTGAAAAGTTATTTACAAATGAAATAAATAGATTTTCATTTTTAATTTAGCGTTTTTTCAATGTGAAATGTGTAAATAAATGTTAATAAATATAATAAATATATATATATATATATATATATATATATATATATATATATATATATTTTTTTTTTATATATATATATATTTTTTTATATATATATATTTTATATATATATATTTTTTTATATATATATATATATATATATATATTTTTTATATATATATATATATATATATATATATATATATATATATATATATATTTTATATATAATTATATATATATATATAATATATATTTTATATATATATATATATATATATATATATATATATATTTATTATTATTATATTATATATATATATTATTATATTATATATTTTTTATTATTATATTTATATATATATTATTATTATTATATTATATATATTATTATTATATATATATATATATATATATATATATATATATATATATATATATATATAAATATATATATATATATATATGTGTATATATATGTATATATGTAAAAATATTCACTAACAAAGCAAACAAAAAAAAAAAGTTTTAATTGTTTATCGTTTATAAAATAGTCGTGAAAAAAAAAAGCAGGAAAATAATAATTAATTTGAGGAGAATAGCAAGTTAATTAAGGCTGATTAGAGTAAATTAAAGTGGTAGTAAACCCGTTTTTTTTTTCTTAAAACCACCTGCAAGACAAAGCCATAATGAGCTAGTATGACTAGCATACTAGCTCATTATGCATCACTTACCTTAGATCGGCGGCCAGCGATCGTTCCCCCACAGAGACAGAACGGGGATCTGCCGGAGTAAACAAGGCAGAGCTCCGTTCAGGTTTTCCACCCATCACACCGCCCCCCCCCCCATACAGTTAGAACACACAAACAGGGAACAAGTTTAACCCTTTGATCGCCACCTGATGTTAACCCCTCCCCTGCCAGTGTCATTAGTACAGTGACAGTGCATATTTTTAGCTCTGATCACTGTAATAATGTCACTGGTTCCCCCCAAAAAAGTGTCAAAAATGTCAGTTAGGTGTTCGATCTGTCCGCTGCAATGTCGCAGTCCCGGCTATGACTGATCGCCGCCATTACTAGTAAAAATTAAGAAACGTGCCATAAATCTATCACCTATTTTGTAGACGCTATAACATTTGCACAAACCAATCAATATACACTTATTGGGATTAAATTACGGACATTTCCGATGTTTGCCGTCATTTTCCAGGCTCCGTCTGGCCGGGCATGCGCAGAACGGCCGAAGGTCCGCGGAAAATGGCGGAGGGTCCCCGCATCGCCCGGTTCGTAAGTAGGAGATGTTCGTAGGTCGGGCGTTCGTAAGTCGGGGACCCCCTGTGTGTATATATATATATATATATATATAAAAAATTTTTGATAGTAGAAGGTAAAAAATATTGTTTTTTTTTCCAAATTGTCGCTTTTTTTTTTTTTTTTTTTTTTATATAGCAAAAAATAAAAACCGCAGCGGTGATCAAATATCACCAAAAGAAAGCTCTATTTGTGGGGAAAGTCCACAGCGTCGCACGACCGCGCAATTGTCAGTTAAAGCGACGCAGTGCCGTATCGCAAAAAAATGGCCCCGGTCATTAAGGGGGCAAATTCTTTCCGGGCCGAAAGTGGTTACCATACACTCCCCAATCGATTTGCATGAGCGGGTTGCGATTTTGATGCAGTGCAGAATTCGCACCATATCTGCTGTAAACCGAGGCTAGCTGACGCTCGAGAGAACTGACTAACTGCCACTGACATCACCAGTGGCAGTAATACAGTGATCAGTGCTAAAAAAGTATGCACTGTCACTGTACTAATGACACAGGGAGGGGGTTAAACATCAGAGGCAATCAAAGGGTTCAATGTGTGCCTTACTATGTGTAAAGTGTGCTGCTTTTAATAACAGATCTCTAAGTTTCTCAACCCTGCTTTGCAAGGATGAGAAACAGAGAGAGCATTTCCTCTGCACGGAGCCCTGTGTTGATTGTCAACACAGGGCTCTGGGCTGTGATTGGACACAACTGATCAGGAGGTCCCGGCCATGAATCATTGGCTGGGACCTGCTTACAGGCTCCTGTTGTGTACAATATACTTGTGGAGGGGCGCACATGCGCACTCCAGGGCCGTCTTTAATATTGATTGGACCCGGGGCAAAACCTTTCTTGGGGCCCCTCCATGCAGTTTCGCTCTCCACCCGCTCTGAGACATACAATAATTAGCAGCTAGACTCAAAATCAGTTTACTGAATCAGATCAGGGAGCTATTGCGTTTGGTTGCCAGAGGTTACAGCGTATCATTACTGCTTACTGACTGGTTGCTAGAGGTTACAGCACACATTACGGCTCACTGATTTGTTGTTAGATGTTACAGCACATGATTTCTGCTTGTTGCTAGAAATTACTGTGGATATGACCTCAGGGGGGCATGATATACATAACAATGCCGCCGGCCACCGCTAGTTACATATGAATGCCGGTAATTTACATGTAAACACAGGGTCTGCAGGTGAGTCATCTGTACACAACAATAGGGCAGAGCTGGGCAGCATTAGTAGCAGCACTTCACACTGAGATATTGGGACACAGCACGGGGCTAAAACCTCAAGGGACGAGGGAACCAGGATAGTTGGCAAGTATGAGGCAGCTGCTTTGGGCCCCACAACAATGACAGGGCCCAGGGCAGCTGCCCCTTTGCCCTGCCTTTAAAACGGCCCTGGCGCACTCCCTGAACCCAGAAACCAGCAGTGACGTATGGGCCACCCATCCACAGTACATTGCAGGCGGGTGGTCTGCAAGTGGTTAAGATAATCATCGATGGGGTGGTGCCTATAAAGTCTGTGTGCGATTGATCTCATTAGCCCAACGATCAGTTATCGTGGATGCGGCACTTGCTGTAAGTAGCATAAGTGGTTCCCCACAATACCGCCCAGTGGACATTTCCATTCTGATCGATTGGTCCAATTCACTGGAATGATCCACCGTTGTCACGATCAGGAATCCCACCCAGAGCGATGATGTGCAGCCAACGCTGGAGTGAGCGCATGCAGACGTGAAGTGGCTGAAAGAGGCTGTAGAAGAGCCGCAGCACTGGGCAAAATAAAGGATATAAAAAGCGTCAAATAATATTTGATGAAAAAAATGATAATTGTTGATGGTACTCGGCGCACTAAATGTCATCTGGGACTGTGACCTTCACATATGAACCTGGAAATAGAATATACTATATACTCTATATACTATAGAGATTTACACATCCTCCACCACATACAAAGAATTCCAATCCACTTCTACTAAAAAGCCACATATTACCATATTTATATATATATATATATATATATATATACACACATATACATCTCTGATAATACCACACAGACCATGATATAAATATACATATATATATATATATATATATATATATATATATATATATATATATATATATATATATATATAGGGGGTATCGATCGTGAGGACCTCTCCACCTATCAATAAATCTTTTACTTTATTAGGACGAAGGTTCATGAATTCTTTCATAACAAGTAGCGTTTCCATATATAATAAATCTTTTACATTGAAGCAGAGGAGTCCACACATCATCATATATATTAAAAAATGATTCCTCATGTGGAGTCCAACCCGGGAATATAGTGAATATCCTCCTGGATCTGACAAAGATATTTTCATATTTGTTATCATTTATAAGAGATGAATCTTTCACATGAAAGGTATGTAGTCCTCATGCACACTGCAGCTCAAAAAAAATAAAAGGGAGCCCACACAGACATACCACCAGCAGGGGAGCCCACAAAGACATACCACCAGCAGGGGAGCCCACAAAGACATACCACCAGCAGGGGAGCCCACAGACATACCACCAGCGGGGGAGCCCACGCAGACATACCACCAGCGGGGGAGCCCACAAAGACATACCACCAGCAGGGGAGCCCACAAAGACATACTACCAGTGGGGGAGCCCACAAAGACATACCACCAGCAGGGGAGCCCACAAAGACATACCACCAGTGGGGGAGCCCACACAGACATACCACCAGGGGGGAGCCCACAAATACATACCACCAGCAGGGGAGCCCACAAAGACATACCACCAGTGGGGGAGCCCACACAGACATACCACCAGCGGGGGAGCCCACAAAGACATACCACCAGCGGGGGAGCCCACAAAAACATACCACCAGTGGGGGAGCCCACACAGACATACCACCAGTGGGGGAGCCCACACAGACATACCACCAGTGGGGGAGCCGAAAAAAAAGATACCACCAGTGGGGGAGTCCACCCAGACATACCACCAACGGTTGGGAGAGCCTACCCAGACATGCCGCCAGTAGTTGGGAGAGCCAGCCCAGAGATACTACCAGCAGCTGGGAGAGCCCACCCAGACATGCTGCCAGTGGTTGGGAGAGCTCACCCAGACTTGCCGCCAGTGGTTGGGAGAGCCTACCCAGAGATATCACCAGTGGCTGGGAGAGCCCACCCAGACATGCCGCCAGCGTTTGGGAGAGCTCATCCAGACATGCCGCCAGTGGTTGGGAGAGCCTACTTAGAGATACCACAGCTATTGGGAGAGCCCACCCAGACATACCACCAGTGGCTAGGAGAGCCCACACAGACATGCCACCAGTGGTTGGGAGAGCCTACCCAGAGGTACCACCAGCGGTTGAGAGAGCCCACCCAGACATGCCGCCAGGGGTTGGGAGAGCCTACCCAGAGGTACCACCAGCGTTTGGGAGAGTTCACCCAGAAAAGCCGCCAGTGGCTGGGAGAGCCAGCCTACCCAGAGATACCACCAGCGGTTGGGAGAGCCCAGTCAGACATACCACCAGCGGTCAGGAGAGCGAGCCTACCCAGAGATACCACCAGCGTTCGGGAGAGTTCATCCAGACATACCACTAGCCTTCGGGAGAGCCCACCCAGACATGACGCCAGTGTTTGGGAGAGCCAACCCAGAGATACCACCAGCCACTGGGAGAGCCCACCCAGACATGCCACCAGCGGTTGGGAGAGCCCACCCAGAAGGGCAACATACAGAGGCCACAGGAACAAAGAGGTCCTCTGTGAGTACTATGTTCATATCTCATCTGCCACCTCCTGAACCCCATTGCTATGTGTCAGATGGTCGGCCCATAACAAAATAATATAGCACTTTTCACCCTGGGGAGTTAAAGCGCTAATCAAACTGCCATTGGGGCATCCATCTTGGGTACGCTAAGTAGAAAATCATTCTACGGCTAATATAAGACATGTGCAAAAAAAAACACAAACATGTCTTTGGAAGAAAACCAACACAAGCACGGGGAGAACATGCAAACTCCATGCAGATAGAGTGCTGGCTGGGAATTGAGCTAATAAGCCCGGTGCTGCAAGGCAGAGGAGCCGTCCGCTAAGCCGCTATAGATGTGGGATTATAGTCCACATCGTGTACCAGACGCCGTGCGCCATTCCTGCTGAGCTGTGCTTGGCTCTTGGCCTCATCTAATGAAAAATATGTTTTAAAAACACAAAAAAAATATATCAAAATAATTTTCTGCCTCGGAGAATTTGAGGGAAGATGCTTTTTATCTCCAGGATTTTGTTTGATAGATTTACTGAGATTTATGTTTTCAGATTATTCTTGGAAATTGTTGGTTAGACACGTGTTGCTTGGCGGCTCATTCCTAGGTGATGCCAAGCATGAGATTCCATCAGTGTGCCGGAGGGGTGGGGGGCGATGTGGGAGGAGCTCCGACAGAACCGTCACTTGGCTGAGGTCACCCCAAATTATTGTCATTTGTAAACAATGTATCCAGTCCGGCTCCTCTGTAGGGATATCACCCCCACATTCCGGCTCCTCTGTAGGGATATCACCCCCACATTCCGGCTCCTCTGTAGGGATATCTCCCCCACATTCCGGCTCCTCTGTAGGGATATCACCCCCACATTCCGGCTCTTCTGTAGGGATATCACCCCCACATTCCGACTCCTCTGTAGGGATATCACCCCCACATTCCAGCTCCTCTGTAGGGATATCTCCCCCACATTCCGGCTCCTCTGTAGGGATATCACCCCCACATTCCGGCTCTTCTGTAGGGATATCACCCCCACATTCCGGCTCCTCTGTAGGGATATCACCCCCACATTCCGACTCCTCTGTAGGGATATCTCCCCCACATTCCAGCTCCTCTGTAGGGATATCTCCCCCACATTCCGGCTCCTCTGTAGGGATATCACCCCCACATTCCGGCTCTTCTGTAGGGATATCACCCCCACATTCCGACTCCTCTGTAGGGATGTCACCCCCACATTCCCTTCTCCTCTGTAGGGATATTACCACCACATTCCCTTCTCCTCTGTAGGGATATCTCCCCCACATTCCAGCTCCTCTGTAGGGATATCTCCCCCACATTCCGGCTCCTCTGTAGGGATATCACCCCCACATTCCGGCTCCTCTGTAGGGATATCACCCCCACATTCCGGCTCTTCTGTAGGGATATCACCCCCACATTCCAGCTCCTCTGTAGGGATAACTCCCCCACATTCCGGCTCTTCTGTAGGGATATCACCCCCACATTCCCTTCTCCTCTGTAGGGATATCACCTCCACAGTCCGGCTCCTCTGTAGGGATATCACCCCCACATTCCAGCTTCTCTGTAGGGATATCACTTCCACATTTCGGCTCCTCTGTAGGGATATCACCTCCACATTCCGGCTCCTCTGTAGGGATATCACCCCCACATTCCAGCTCCTCTGTAGGCATATCTCCCCCACATTCGGGCTCTTCTGTAGGGATATCTCCCCCACATTCCGTCTCCTCTGTAGGGATATCACCCCCACATTCCGGCTCCTCTGTAGGGATATCACCCCCACATTCTGGCTCCTCTGTAGGGATGTCACCCCCACACTCCAGCTCCTCTGTAGGGATATCACTGGCACATTCCGGCTCCTCTGTAGGGATATCACCCCCACATTCCAGCTCCTCTGTAGAGATAACTCCCCCACATTCCGGCTCCTCTGTAGGGATATCACCCCCACATTCTGGCTCCTCTGTAGGGATGTCACCCCCACACTCCAGCTCCTCTGTAGGGATAACTCCCCCACATTCCGGCTCTTCTGTAGGGATATCACCCCCACATTCCCTTCTCCTCTGTAGGGATATCACCCCCACATTCCGGCTCCTCTGTAGGGATATCACTGCCACATTCCGGCTCCTCTGTAGGGATATCTCCCCCACATTCCAGCTCCTCTGTAGGGATATCACCCCCACATTCGGGCTCTTCTGTAGGGATATCTCCCCCACATTCCGTCTCCTCTGTAGGGATATCACCCCCACATTCCGGCTCCTCTGTAGGGATATCACCCCCACATTCCGGCTCCTCTGTAGGGATAACTCCCCCACATTCCGGCTCTTCTGTAGGGATATCACCCCCACATTCCCTTCTCCTCTGTAGGGATATCACCCCCACATTCCAGCTCCTCTGTAGGGATATCACTGCCACATTCCGGCTCCTCTGTAGGGATATCTCCCCCACATTCCAGCTCCTCTGTAGGGATAACTCCCCCACATTCCGGCTCTTCTGTAGGGATATCACCCCCACATTCCCTTCTCCTCTGTAGGGATATCACCTCCACAGTCCGGCTCCTCTGTAGGGATATCACCTCCACATTCCGGCTCCTCTGTAGGGATATCACCCCCACATTCCGGCTCCTCTGTAGGGATATCACTGCCACATTCCGGCTCCTCTGTAGGGATATCTCCCCCACATTCCAGCTCCTCTGTAGGGATAACTCCCCCACATTCCGGCTCTTCTGTAGGGATATCACCCCCACATTCCGGCTCCTCTGTAGGGATATCACTGCCACATTCCGGCTCCTCTGTAGGGATATCTCCCCCACATTCCAGCTCCTCTGTAGGGATAACTCCCCCACATTCCGGCTCTTCTGTAGGGATATCACCCCCACATTCCGGCTCTTCTGTAGGGATATCACCCCCACATTCCCTTCTCCTCTGTAGGGATATCACCTCCACAGTCCGGCTCCTCTGTAGGGATATCACCTCCACATTCCGGCTCCTCTGTAGGGATATCACCCCCACATTCTGGCTTCTCTGTAGGGATATCTCCCCCACATTCCGGCTCCTCTGTAGGGATATCTCCCCCACATTCCAGCTCCTCTGTAGGGATAACTCCCCCACATTCCAGCTCCTCTGTAGGGATAACTCCCCCACATTCCGGCTCTTCTGTAGGGATATCACCCCCACATTCCGGCTCCTCTGTAGGGATATCACTGCCACATTCCGGCTCCTCTGTAGGGATATCTCCCCCACATTCCAGCTCCTCTGTAGGGATAACTCCCCCACATTCCGGCTCTTCTGTAGGGATATCACCCCCACATTCCGGCTCTTCTGTAGGGATATCACCCCCACATTCCCTTCTCCTCTGTAGGGATATCACCTCCACAGTCCGGCTCCTCTGTAGGGATATCACCTCCACATTCCGGCTCTTCTGTAGGGATATCACCCCCACATTCCGGCTCCTCTGTAGGGATATCACTGCCACATTCCGGCTCCTCTGTAGGGATATCTCCCCCACATTCCAGCTCCTCTGTAGGGATAACTCCCCCACATTCCGGCTCTTCTGTAGGGATATCACCCCCACATTCCGGCTCTTCTGTAGGGATATCACCCCCACATTCCCTTCTCCTCTGTAGGGATATCACCTCCACAGTCCGGCTCCTCTGTAGGGATATCACCTCCACATTCCGGCTCCTCTGTAGGGATATCACCCCCACATTCCGGCTTCTCTGTAGGGATATCTCCCCCACATTCGGGCTCTTCTGTAGGGATATCTCCCCCACATTCCGGCTCCTCTGTAGGGATATCACCCCCACATTCCAGCTCCTCTGTAGGGATATCTCCCCCACATTCTGGTTCCTCTGTAGGGATGCCACCCCCACACTCCAGCTCCTCTGTAGGGATATCTCCCCCACATTCCGGCTCCTCTGTAGGGATATTACCCCCACATTCCGGCTCCTCTGTAGGGATATCACCCCCACATTCCAGCTCCTCTGTAGGGATATCTCCCCCACATTCTGGTTCCTCTGTAGGGATGCCACCCCCACACTCCAGCTCCTCTTTAGGGATATCTCCCCCACATTCCGGCTCCTCTGTAGGGATATTACCCCCACATTCCGGCTCTTCTGCAGGGATATCACCCCCACATTCCGGCTTCTCTGTAGGGATGTCACCCCCACATTCCGGCTTCTCTGTAGGGATATCACCCCCACATTCCCTTCTCCTCTGTAGGGATATCTCCCCCACATTCTGGCTCCTCTGTAGGGATATCACCCCCACATTCTGGCTCCTCTGTAGGGATGTCACCCCCACAATCCAGCTCCTCTGTAGGGATATCACCCCCCCCATTCTGGCTCCTCTGTAGGGATATCACCCCCATATTTTGACTCCTCTGTAGGGATGTTCTGTTCTGCACTGGAATCTGATTTCCTGGGTCACATGCCATTACAAGGGCCAACATGGTAAAATTATTTCAAGGGCCCTTTGCTGCTTAGTAGTACTTGTCAGTGTTATCCTGAGAGACCACAATAGACGGGAATATGACATATCTTTAAAAAAAAAAAACGTGTCTACAGAAGAGGATTTTTGGATTTTTCGATGTTTGATGAGAGTGGCGTTCATTATTACTAAAGAAGGATCATTCGCAGGGTTCAGCTTAGAGCGGAGTCTAATTGAATCAAGTCTCCGGCAGGCACGGTCGGGTCACAGAGGAATTTATATCCTCCTTTGGGAAGAACGTTTAGCCACGTTATCCCATTATTGTTCTGCGTTTCCAGCGGTTCCGTCTTCCCTCGCCGTGTCCTCAGTTGCTCCGGTTATTTTTTACGATGAAGCGAAACCTCATTTTATTTCCTTTGTACACCTGCATTGCAGAGGGCTCCGATTAGGGCGTGTTTAAAGGGGAACTGCGCCATGTTTTCAGTAAAGCTGCACTATAAGTTTTTATTTTTTTTTATTTATTGTTACTTTTTTACTCATTTCATTTATATATTTATATTGTAATTTATTGTTGTTCCCCATTTTTACACCTGCATTGCAGATTACGAGCAATGCTGTAAGATTCTGATTAGACGCGTTTAAAGAGGAACTGCGACCTGTTCAGTTTCCCTTTTATTTTTATTTATGTATTTATAATTTAAAAAAAAAAAATGTGTTTTTTACCCAAGTTTACATCTGCATTGTAGAGAACAAGCAATACTACAAGGCTAGGATTAGACATGTTCAAAAGGGAAACTGTGGCATGTTTTCAGTGCATTATAAGTTTCTTTTTTTTTTATTTCTTTTTATTTATGTGGTTTTTGCTTTTTTATTTATTTCATTTGTTTATTTTTATTTCCCTTTTTTACACCTGCATTCCTCTGGACAAGCAAAACGATAAAGCCCCATACATACTATCAGATTTTCTGCTGATTTTTTCCACCAGATTTACCAAAACCATATACCATATAATATGAGGTCAAACCTTAGGAGTTTCAATGTGTATGCAATCAGGCCGGCCCTTCCACTACATGGTTTTTGGTAAATCTGAAGGAAAAAATTAGCAGAAGATCTGATAGTGTGTATGGGGCTTTAGTCTCAGATTAGGCATGTTTTCAGCAAGGGTGCATTATAAGTTTCCTTTTTTTATTTTATTTATGTTTACTTACAGTATGTGTTTTTTACTTTTGTTTTTTAATTGTTTATTTATGTTTTAATTTTTTTTTTTCCATTTTTTACAATTGCAGAAGATGAGCAATACAAGACTCGGATTAGGCATGATTAAAGGGGTAGTAAGAAAAAATACTGCGCTATCTGTAGTGGAAAAAGCTGCTGCTCAAGATGTTATACTACACCAACACATAAATATAAAGAAAGGAGCTGCGCTAAAATAAATAACCACACCAAATAATACCAACCCTAGTATATGGTGTTAAAAATAAAATTAAGTGAGTTCAAAATTAATATTGCAATAATGAAAGCATATCACATAATAAGAAATGTAAAAAATATATGAGTTCAAAGTTATTATTACAATAATAAGAACATATCGCTTAGTGCAAAAAACAGGTGTTAGTGAAAAAAATCATAAAAATAGTGACATCATTACAAAAAAAGTCCAAATTGATAAAGATATCGCAAATTAAAAGTGATATACATCAAAATGTCCAAAAATATTTGTGATTCGTTTAAAGGGTGACTTCCATACAGACTAGTAAGTGAAGAACCTCCACCACATAGACACACTGCCGCTTACCGGAACTAGGTGGGACCACAGGGGACCACACTGCGCAGATGGCTGTAACCCCAGCCTGGGATGTGAGTGGCAAGAAACAGAACTCCTCAGCCCCGATGGAATCTTCTCCACTTGTAGCAAATATGAACCCGGAAGTGTCACCAGCTCAAGGATATTCCCCAAATATCATATGTGTGGCAAGTACCCAGAAAGTAAAATAGACTCACATAGCATGAGATCCTTAAACATTTAATATATCCGCATAGACAAGTGAACACTTACGATACAGAAGTTTAAAATCAGCACAGAGCGAGCCGGCCGGCCGGCCTCGCAAACAGCCCGTGGTTTCCGGGACTCAGCGTATAGCGGTGACGTCAGTACGTCGCTCCTCCTCCCTACGCGTTTCGTCATCAACAGGGCGCCCCGTGACGACGTCCTGTTGATGACGAAACACGTAGGGAGGAAGAGCGACGTACTGACGTCACCGATATACGCTGAGTCCCGGAAACCACGGGCTGTTTGCGATATTTGGGAATATCCTTGAGCTGGTGACACTTCCGGATTCATATTTGCTACAAGTGCAGAAGATTCCATTGGGGCTGAGGAGTTCTGTTTCTTGCCACTCACATCCCAGGCTGGGGTTACAGCCATATGTGCAGTGTGGTCCCCTGTAATAAGGGACCACCTAGTTCCGGTAAGCGGCAGTGTGTATGTGGTGGAGGTTCTTCACTTACTAGTCTGTGTGGAAGTCACCCTTTAAACAAATCACAAATATTTTTGGACATCATGATTAAAGGGGAACTGCAACATGAGTTCAGCGACGGTACGTTATATGTTTCCCTTTTCTAATATAATTTTATTTATGAGTTTTTCACTTTTTAACTCATTTATATTTTTTCCCCCTTTTTTTTACACCTGCACTACAGAAGAGGAGCAATATTAATTAATATTCAGTCAGGGTGCCTCAAAACTTTATCTTTTTTTTTTTGGATTAGGTGCATTTAAAGGAGAACTGCAGCATGTCTTCAGTGAGTGTACATTAAAGGCTTCCCTTATTTTATTTATTTTTATATACTTTTTTTATTTAATACATTTGTTTATATTTTTAATTACATTAATTTTTTTCCCTTTTTTTTACTCCTGCATTGCAGAGAGCGAGTAATAATACAAGACTAGGATTAGACATGTTTAAAAGGCGAACTGCAGCAAATTTTCAGTGAGGGTGCATTACATAAGTTTCCCTTTTTGAATTATTTTCATGTATTTATTAATATATATATTTTTTAAATTACCTTTTTTACGCACACATTGCAAAAGATGAGCAATGCTACGAAACTAGGATAAGACGTTTTTTTTAAAGTCGAACTGCAGCATATTTTCATTGAAGGTGCATTCAAACTTTATCTTTTTGAATTTTTGTTTTTTGTTGTTGTTTATTTTTATCTATTTGTTGTTATTTTGTGTTTTTCTATTGCTCATTGCAGAGGACAAGCAATATTACTATTAGGTTCTGATTAGCTGAGTTTAAAAGGAAGCTGCAGTGTGTTTTCAGCGAGAGTACATTATCATTTTCAATTCTTTTTTTTTTTTTGTTTATTTTATTTTATTTATTTATTTATTTTTTATTTATTTTTTCTTTCACCCTTTTACAGAGGACAAGCAATACTATGAAGCTCGGATTAGATATATTTAATGGGAAATTGCAGCATGTTTTCAGTAGGGCTATATTATAAGTTTTCCTATTTTATTTGTTTATGTACTTATTTTTTTAATTCCTTTTTATTTTTTACACTTGCATTGCAAAGGATGAGCAAAGCTACGAGACTTGACATACCGGTAATTAAAGGTTAGCGTGCGTTATCAGTAATTATTGTAACAATTGTGCAGGGGCGGACTGACAACTCATGGGTCCCCCGGGCAATAGGAGATTATGGGGCCCCCAGGCAATCAGAGATTATGGGGCCCCCAGGCAATCAGAGATTATGGGGCCACACAGTATACACACACACACAGTATACAATCACACAGTATACACAGACATGTTTCTATTGGCTGAGAAGGTACTGGAGAGGTGGGGCAGCTATAATCTCTGGATTTTTAGACCAAAAGGAAGTCGGTAAGGGACATTTCAGAGACAGATGTAAAAAAAAAACACAGCTTTTTACATACTGTCCCTGGTTTTACTGAGGCTGGCAACCCTGATGGGGCCCCCTAGTGGCCCAGGGGCCCTCGGGCAGTGCCGAGTGGCCGAATGGTCAGTCCGCCCCTGGTTACATATGAGCAGTCTCTCTGATGGTGTAATTATTTTTAGTTAAATTTGTTCCCGTGTTGTGATAATATTTACATTTTATATACAGATGTGTAAATGCTCCCCCTAGTGGTCACCTGTGTACCAGGCAATGTGATTAGCACCTCTGCTAAAAGTGGGTCTTTCAGCAACTTTACAAGTCTGCATGAATAAATTCCTGATATTTCACAATATACATCAACAGCGTCTTTTTTTTTTTGTTTTTTTTTTTATTAATTTTTTTTTTATTATTAAAGTTCCTATTTTATCATAAAAAAGCCATCCTTGACCTCCACTCCAGTGACTTTTCCTAGTCTGAGATGATGTCATCTTTCGGCTGCAGGCAGGAGGAAGCATTTCCTCAGTCTCCCCTCCTCCCAATTTATTCTCTCTTGGGAAGAGGAGATTAAGGGGGGGGGGATATGATCACCATGTATAAATATATAAGGGGTCCATATAGTGAACTTGGTGTTGAGTTATTCACTTTACAGTCAACACAGAGGACAAGGGGGCGCTCTTTACGTCTAGAGGAAAAGAGATTTCATTTCCAAATACGGAAAGGTTTCTTCACAGTAAGAGCTGTGAAAATATGGAAAATACTCCCTCCAGAGGTGGTTCTGGCCAGCTCAGTAGATTGCTTTAGCTTTTTAATATAACTGGGTACTGACAATCTATAGGTAAAGTTGATCCAGGGAAAATCCGATTGCCTCTTGGGGATCAGGAAGTAATTTTTTCCCCTGCTGTAGCAAATTGGATCATGCTCTGCTGGGGGTTTTCTGTCTTTCTCTGGATCAACTGTGGGTATAGGATTGTATATATGTGGTTGCATTTATTTTTATTTTTTTTGGTTGAACTGGATGGACTTGTGTCTTTTTCAACCTCAATAACTATGTAACTATATATATTTGCCATTATCCAACTATATTATTGTCCATTGTATTTTGTCGTAGATATCCAGATTGCACCTGCTCCTGAGGAAGTGGAGTGAAATCCATGAAACGCGTCAAGCTATTTCGGATGCAATTTCTCTGTCGAAATATGTACATACATGTTGGCTTTTTTATATTTTGTTTATCATGAATTTTTTATAATTATTGAGATCTCCCATACAAACAGCTCTTTATTATGTAATTTTATGCCGTTGTGCTATATGTGCTTTGATTTTTTTAATCTTAATTGATGTATATGTTTTACCATATGTATTGTTGCAATGATGATGTATATTTTATATTAATTTTAACTCATCAATTAGGTTAATCAACAAAACCTCTTTGTTGTATATGATGTATCAATTTGTTAATGTGTTATACCCACTTTAGTAAGAGCCGGTTCACACAGGGGCAACACGACTTACAGCGCGACTTAGCAAGGCAACTTCAACGCGACTTTGAGTGATTTACAACGCAACTTCAAGTCGCCCCCAGGACAGGCGACTTTGGCCAATCACAGAATAATCAGCTCTTAAGCTGGGTCTGTACCCAACTGCAGAGAGTCCATTTGTTTAATAAGGTCAGATGTGACCCATAGCCATGCACTGAGAGCGAGGAAGTGTCCAGCCACAGTCCGATTCTATTATGAAAGAAGAGCAGAGCCCCCGCATGCGCAGCATGAAAAAAAAAAATGGCTGCCGCAGGGACATATACATATATAAGCTTAACATTAACAGTCACTGACAGGACAGAGCGCAGAGCACAGCGTGCCTCCCACCGACTCCCACTGATCTACAAGACGTAAAATAATTCCGGGCGTCTGCTTTAATAAATCAGCTAATCTGTATATAAGTATTCCTCCTCCCAGCGTCTGAGTAGGAGAACTAATAAGTTATACTTAAAGATCTAAGAAATGCTTTCCTTTGGAACTATACAAATGTATTTATTTATTGCGGACATATCCTTTAAATTAGAAGTAAACCCAAACTGGATGTCGCTGCTACAGCCCTGAGTATTATAAACAATTGCCATGGGGGGGGGGGGGGGGTTATTTCTGTGTTCTCTTTTTCCATTCTGTTTCCCACCCCAGTGCTGCTACCCTTCCTAACATTAGCCACTTTCATAAAAAAGGGACAGCATGGAGAAGGGATAATGCACGTACCGTGGCAAAATAGGGGGCGTGGCTACACAGTGGCGCTGAATATTGGGTGTGGTTTAAAGGGGCACGATTAAATTGACTCTGAATCTACGTACGGTATACACTGCAAAACATCCTCCGCAGTCCTTTGTACCCACAATGTACTCTGTAATTACTGTGCTACAAGTGACAGTCTTACAGACATGCATAAACCTCTGGACAAAGGATCATTTCTAAAAACTCTCCTGTTACACATGTTTTCAGAGCTGACCAATAATCTGGCGTTATTGGTCCGTGGGAGAAAAATGCCCGGTGTTCATTGGACAGTGGTAAGAAAAAAAAGGGGAGGAGGGAGTGGGCTGTCATTTACCACTGTGCATACGCCCACATGTGAGACTCTATAGCAGTGATGGAGAACCTTGGCACCCCAGATGTTTTGGAACTACATTTCCCATGATGATCATGCACTCTGCAGTGTAGTTGAGCATCATGGAAAATGTACCGGTAGTTCCAAAACATCTGGGGTGCCAAGGTCCGCCACCACTGCTCTATAGTCACATGGGCTGCTCAGATGCGATAGGGAGGAAATGCTCAGCATAGAAACTCACTGAAAACTGAGCATGTGCAGAGCTGCCAACACTGCTCGGCAAAATCCCCAACTGTAGTGAGGACATGGACAGGAGGGGGAGATAGAGAGCAGCAGGATCAACCAGGTTTTTTGCAGACTACAGAAAAACGAATCTCATAATAACTGAGTGAGTATGAATAGCATGAAATACACCATTTATTGATCGTTTTTTTATGATGTGGGTTTTAGTGAAATGCTAAATCTACAACAGTCTGCATACCTTAGATTGTAAGCTCCGTGAGGGCAGGGACCAATGTGAATGTACAATATATATGTAAAGCGCTGCATAAATTAACAACGCTATATAAGTCCCTTAAATAGATAAAATAAATATGTCACAGTGTGTAAATGTACCTCTGTGGCCAATTAACCACTTCAGATCTGTGATATAGCCGAATGATGGCTACAGCGGGGACCTACTTTGCTGGGAGGGCGTCAATAGATGTCCTCCTGTGCTTGAGAGGCCTTTGCGCCCCCTGCAGGGTACACGCGGCGCGCTCTGTGATCACTGAGTCTATGAGACTTGCCTGATCACAGATCGGAGTAAGGGGTCAATCCCGACCCCTTACCACATGATCAGCTGTCAGCCAATGACAGCTGATCACGTGATGTAAACAGAGCCAGTAATCGGCTATTTTTTCTTTTTGCGCTGATAGCGTGAGGAGAAAAAAACAGCCGATCACAAGCGGCAGTCAGAGGGACATCAGTCCCGATCAAGGAGTGCAGCCGCTAGCTCATCTGTGCCCACCCACCAGTGCCACCTACCAGTGCCCACCAGCACCAGCCCACCAGCGCCACATATGATTGCCCACAGTGCCACCTATCAATGTCACCAATCAGTGCCTCATCAACAGTGCTGCCCATCAGTGTCACCTACCAGTGCCCATCAGTGCCACCCATTAATGCTCATCAATGCCATCTATCAGTGGTACCTATCAGTAACACCTATCAGTGCCACCCATCAGGGCCCATCAGTGCCATCTTATCAGTGCCCATCAGTGTCACCTACCAGTGCCCATCAGTGCCACCCATAAGTGCCCATCAATGCCATCTATCAGTAACACCTATCAGTGCCACCCATCAGGGCCCATCAGTGCCTCCTTATCTGTCCCCATCAGTGCCGCCTTATCTGTGCCTATCAGTGGCCGTCAGTGCCGCCTTATCTGTCCCCATCAGTGCCGCCTCATCAGCGCATATCAATGAAAGAGAAAAATTACCTGTTTGCAAAATTGTATAACAAACTATGAAATATGATTTTTTTTTTCAAAATTTTCCATCTTTTTTTGTTTGTTTAGCAAAAAATAAAAACCCCAGCGGTGATTAAATACCACCAAAAGAAAGCTCTATTTGTGGGAAAAAAATTATAACAATTTCATTTGGGTTCAGTGTTCTATGACCGCGCAATTGTCATTCAAAGAGTGAGAGCGCCGAAAGCTGAAAATTGGTCTGGGCAGGAGGGGGTTTAAGTGCCCAGTAAGCAAGTGGTTAATAAAAAAAAAATCCTCGGTTTCCAGAGTGGAGACTGGCGTTTGATTACAACGAATAGCCTGCAAGCTCAGCAGAGCCGACACACGACCAGCAACACATTATCGCTGCGTCAGTGTCCCCTCCTCCGAGGACAGTGACACTTCAGAAGGGCAGAGCGGCCATGACAATGCAATACCCAGTTCTGCGGCCAGGACTGCATAGTGAGCCGCCGCGGTCCCGCCAAGCGTTCGATCCTCAGGATCCCTGCAGATGGAAAGCAGAGTGAGAATCAGAGCAATATATCCACAGACATAAAAGTGTCCGGGAGCAGACGGTCCGGGCCGCGCTCCTGACACTATTTAATAAACAGCATACTGATCACAATTTACTGTCTGCAGGGATTGGGGGGGTCACAGAACGCAGCGAGGCCTAGAAGGGAACGATCGTCTTTTTAGGGATTTTTATTTTATTATCAGGGTGGAAAATATCAGGTTAGAGACCCTGTTGGCAGACCATTCATCTCCGCAGCACACTTCATGATCGGTGCGCGGGGCATGTTTTCCGCCGTCCTTGTGTAGACACCATGGATGTGACATCAGCAGCCCCAGCTGTCAACCAAATGACACCCTATAGTATTCTTCTGTGCTCTTCCCTCGACAGCTACATAAAAGGTTATGTAGGGAGATGAACGGCTGGGCCAGCACAGACACCTGCAATATTTTTAAGCAGCTCTTTACAGTGAACTCTTCACCTGAAAAGCCGCCTAAAACTATTGTAGAGGAATGACAGAAGCAACTGCAAGAAGTCCCTACTGACAAAACTTCCCGACCATACAATACTCCCAATCCCCCCCCCCAATGAATGATGTGCTTCTGTGCCATGGAACCTGCTGGGTAACTTTACTCCACTGAATACAGGTATTGGTGCCGAGTGATATATTATACCAGGCCCGGGGGACAGGGGTGGGCAGGAGGGGCGGCTGCCCCGGGCGTAATCGTTTACTGTAGAGCTGAGGGCGCCTTCATTGTGTTACAAGGCTGACAGCAGCAGTGACTGTGACAGGTAAGTGACTGGTGGGCGGAGGATCCCCTAAGCTTGCAGATCATCAACGGGGGAGAGAGGAGCGGTTTGGCATCTTTTCCCTGGGCGCTGAATGACCTTTAGTGCCGGGTGATATAATGTGCCAGTGCCAGGTGATATAATATACCAGTGCCGGGTGATGTAATATACCAGTGCCAGGTGATATACCAGTATCAGGTGATATAATATACCAGTTCTGGGGGATATAATATACCAGTTCCGGGTGATATACCAGTATCAGGTGATATAATATACCAGTTCTGGGGGATATAATATACCAGTGCCGGGTGATATACCAGTATCAGGTGATATAATATACCAGTGCCAGGTAAAATATATTATACCAGTGCCAGGTGATATAATATACCAGTTCCATGGGGGATATATTATACCAGTTCCGGGGGGAAATAATATACCAGTGCCAGGTAATATACCAGTTGCGGGTGATATACCATACCAGGGTATATAATATACCAGTGTCAGGTGATAATATACCAATGTCAGGTGATATATTATACCAGTGCCAGGTGATATACCAGTACCGGGGGAATATAATATACCAGCACCCAGGTATATATTCTACTAAGGCCGGGGGATATAATATACCAGTGCCAGGTAATATACCAGTGCCGGGTGATATATTTTACCAGTTCCGGGGGATATACCAGTGTCAGGTGATATAATATACCAGTGCCAGGTGATAGATTAAAAAAAATATTCCTTCATCAGGGCTCTCAATAGAATGAATGAAAGTTGGCTCACGTGGTGTCTGAGAGCACTTATTTCATCATAGAAATACAAGACAACAAGCCGACACTTTTCTGGGCTATAAAGTACCCCTTCTTCAGAGTCTTAATACATTAAATGAAAGTAGGCTCGACTGGTGTCTGAAAGCATTTATTCCACCATTGAGATACAAGGCAACACATTTCAAGGCTTCATCAGGGCTCAGAGTCCTTAACAGAATGAATAAAAGTAGACTCAAATGGGACGTTGTGGAGTAACGCGTCTCCTTATAAGCAGCCATCTTTCAACAACTACCGATTCCAGGATATGTCCTGAGAACATCTTCCCTCACTTCCTGTTCTGTCTGATAGACAGGAAGTGAGAAGAAACAGGGATTAATGAACACAATCTCCGCAGATAGTGAAGGCTGTATTTGAATCTGGGAACTGAGGCACCACACTGAAAATGTAGGAGTCCAAAATTAAGTTTTATTCTAAACATAGATTGAATACTAAATCCAATGCATTTGGGGGGGGGGGCGTGCATTGTCCCCTTTATCGAGGCTTAAAGGGGTCCGAATGTAAGGATGGTGTACTTGTCAACTTCAACATGTTACAGCAGCTGGTTGGAACTCTATAAGCCCCGATGAAAGGGGGGGCGGTATCTGGTTTCCGAAACGCGTTGGTTTGAAAAGTTGGCAGATGGCCTAACCCCTTCCCTGTTTATTAAAAATAAAAGCCACGTGTCTTGAGTTGGGTTTCCAGCCACGTTTGGTTTATTGGTGGGATTTTATGCCATGACTTTCAGTTCTACTTTCTCAAAGATTTTTATTTTTTAATTTAGAAAGCTCTTACATTTTAATTGCCGGCTATAAAGAAATCAGCATCCTAATAAAAGTTGCCGGGGGTCACTTTGCTGCTTCTGAACCGCTCCATATCGGCCGTGACCTCGGAGCAGACGAGAAGCCTCATCAGCAACATTGGATTTTATCAGATTGGCGTTTAATGCATATTAAATTATCAGCGGAGAGAGCAATACAGCAAAGAACGGCATCTTCACCGAGGTCCACCATAAAATGTTCAATCCATAGAGCTCTTAAGCCCCGTACACACGATCACATTTTCCGACAGGAAATGTGCGACGACTGGCTGTTGGCGGAAAATCCGACCGTTTGTACGCTCCATCAGACAATTGTTGTCGGGTTTTTCCGCGGACAAATGTTGGATGGCAGGCTTTAAAATTTTCCGTGGACAAATGTTTGTTGTTGGATTTTCCCAAGCGTGTGTACACAAGTCCGTCGGACAAAAGTCCAAAGTACAAACACGCATGCTCGGAAGCAAGGACGAGCCGGAAGCGGTCGGTCTTGTAAACTAGCGTTCGTAATGGAGAATTAACATTCGTGACGTGGCAAATTATGAAATCTGGAAATGCAGCGCACAATTATCTTCTTTAACCACTTCAGCCCCGGACCAATTTGCAGCCAAAGGACCAGGCCCCTTTTTGCGATTCGGCACTGCGTCGCTTTAACTGACAATTGCGCGGTCGTGCGACGTGGCTCCCAAACAAAATTGACGTCCTTTTTTTCCCACAAATAGAGCTTTCTTTTGGTGGTATTTGATCGCCCCTGCGGTTTTTATTTTTTGCGCTATAAACAAAAATAGAGCGACAATTTTGAAAAAAATGCAATATTTTTTACTTTTTGCTATAATAAATATCCCCAAAAAATATATAAAAAAAACATTTTTTTTCCTCAGTTTAGGCCGATACGTATTCTTCTACATATTTTTGGTTAAAAAAATCGCAATTAGCGATTATTGATTGGTTTGTGCAAAAGTTATAGCTAATAGTAATGGCGGCGATCAGCGATTTTTATTGTGACTGCGACATTATGGCGGACACATCGGACATTTTTTGACACATTTTTGGGACCATTGTCAGTTAAATGCACTGATTCCTATGTAAATTACACTGGCAGTGAAGGAGTTAACCACTAGGGGGCGGGGAGGAGTTAGTGTGACGTGTTGTGTGTTTTTTTACAGTAGGGGGCGTGGCTGTACGTCTGACGTCATTGATCAGTGACAGGCAGTGTAGGAAGCGTGGGGAGAGGTTTGTTTACACAGACCTCTCCCCGTTCTTCAGCTCTGTGACCCGATCGTGGGACACCAGCGGCGATCGGGTCCGCTGGTCCCGCGGCCGTGGTCGCCGCACGCGAGCGACCCCACGGCTAGGCAATTGAAGGGCACGTATATATACGTGCTTTTGCCTAGCCGTGCTATTCTGAGGACGTATATGTGCAGGAGGCGGTCGGGAAGTGGTTAATGGGATAATAATGAAGCTGCTTTGCTGGTGATACTGATGGAGTTATTGAAAACTAATTTTCAAAGGCTTTTTATTTCTAGTGACATCAAGAAAAATATTATTATGCTTGTTATTTTTTTTTCTTTTGGGCAAGTTACCACAACACCATTATCCCGTAGTTTTTAAGATGAAAGACACAACTATGTTGGTGTCCCTTGTTAATTTTACATTGTATTTTTTAAAATGTAACTGCCGACTCCCAAACTGTCTCCAACACTGTTGAAGTAACACACACAGCCAAGTATTATTCTACACAATTTTTTTATTGTGCATTAAAAAAAGAAAACAAATAAAATTAGACATGTTATCTGCCAATAGAACTTAACCAAAAAGTGCATTCTATGCATCCAAAAATATAGAAAATATACCAAATCAAATCATTATTATTCAACCAAAAAAATAAAAGCCTCATGCATGTGTCCTGCTTCTTTATATAGGGGGTCACCAATGCCAAGAGTTGGTGAAAACAGGGGTCCGTCATCCGGAGATAATTCCGAAAATCAAATGAATTACTCTGCTGGAGCTCCCGCAGCAAAGGCATAGGACATAATTGGTCATGATTTAACCAGCTGAGATCTGCGCCATAGCCAAATGACGGCTACAGCGCGGATCTGATGTGCCGGGACGACGTCTATTGACGTCGTCCCGGCAACGAGCTGCCTGCGTGCGCGGCGCGCTCTGTGATCCGCGAGTCTGTGAGACTCGCTGGATCACAGATCCGAGTAAGGGGTCGATCCCGACCCCTTACCACGTGATCAGCTGTCAGCCAATGACAGCTGATCATCTGAAAATAACCGAGTCGGTAATCGGCTTTTTTTCCTGCTCGCGCTGACAGCGCGAGGAGGAAAAAAAAAAAAGCCGATCACCGGCGGCAGTGAGAGGGACATTAGTCCCTCTTACTGCAATATGCCCAGGGTCCACGGTGCCCACATTTACCAAAATAAAGTGCCCACTAGCTCCACCTGTCAGTGCCCACAGTGCCATCAGTCAGTGCCCACAGTGCCATCTGTCAGTGTCCACAGTGCCAGTGCTGCACAGTGTCACCTACCAGTGCTCATCAGTGTCCCCTACCAGTGCTCATCAGTGTTCCCTACCAGTGCTCATCAGTGCCACCTATCAGTGCCATCTATCAGTGCCATCCATCAGTGCCCATCGGTGCCACCCATCCGTGCCACCCATCCGTGCCCATCAGTGCCATCTTTGCTGTGCCCATCAGTAGCGACTTATCTGTCCCCACCAGTGCAGCCTATCAGTGCCAACCAGTGCAGCTTATCAGTGCCCACCAGTGCAGCTTATCAGTGCCCACCAGTGCAGCCTATCAGTGCCCACCAGTGCCACCTCATCAGTGCCCACCAGTGCAGCCCTATAAGTACATATCAATGAAGCAGAAAAATTACCTGTTTGCAAAATTTTATAACAAACTATTAAACATGATTTTATTTTATTTTTTAATTTTCCATCTTTTTTTATTTGTTTAGCAAAAAATAAAAACCCGGCTGTGATTAAATACCACCAAAAGAAATCTCTATTTGTGGGGAAAAAAATGGTAAAAATTTCATTTGGGTACAGTGTTGTGTGACCGCGCAATTGTCATTCCAAGTGCGTCAGCGCCGAAAGCTGAAAATTGGTCTGGTCACGAGGGGGGTTTAAGTGCAAAGTAATCAGCTGGTTAATAAAGCAACCAATTTTTGGTCCAAGAATTCCTCCTGTTCTAGATCTGGACTTGGGTTAAAGCAATAACTCCAAGGCCAATAAAAAATAACACGTTAGCTCCTCCGATTCCACAACATGTCTGGTTGACGAACGGCTGTCCAGAAACGGACTGAAAGGCGCGAAATGAAAAGCGTGAATCAACACTCAAACTTCTACTGACACTAAAATGAGCAGAAGGAGCCCAAAGGGTGGCGCTAAAGAGCTCAAAAAACACGTAGTACGCCACTACGTTCGTGTTTGTTGGCCGACAATTCCTTGCCATTTGTATGCAAGACAAGTTTGGGGCCAACGGATAAAAGTCTGAGGTTTTGTCTGCGAAAAATCCGATCGCGTGTACAAGGCTTTAAAGTGCAAAGCTCTCCATGGTCCTCCATGCTGGAAGAAGAGCCGGTTTAGAGGCTCAAAACTTTGCTGCTTCATTTGGAGGATTGTGCGCTCTTTACACGCTGGCGGCTGCTCGCTTCGCACTTTAATAAAGAATTTTATGGATTGAGTATTTTTAATATAAAACTCCTCAATTCAAACAACTCTTTGCTTTACTGGGGAATTGTTTTGCCTAATTTATACCATTAGGCTGTGGTTTTCCTGCACAAGTCATTTGATATGAAGTGGATTGGAGAGCACTTCAGCAGGTGATACATCAGTGAAGAAAACAACTTGTAAATTGTAGAAAAAGTTTTGTACGTAACATTTTATTAACCCTCGGGACTCTATGGAACATCAGATGTTCTAGATCGTGTGTCAAAGACAGGAAAACAGCCCACCAGGCTTTTTTTTATGTGGCCCTCGCACCTCTCCTGCAGCTGCAGCCACCACCCCCATCTCTGCCCTCAACAGCAGCTGAGAGGAGGACAGAAGTCCCTCATCCAGATCCTGTGCTTCTCAGTACAGCTGCAGAGTATTGCCTCCCTCGGTCAGCAGCAGAGAGGAGGATACAACTCTTCCTACAGATCCTGCGGCTCTCTGTGCAGCACCTCCTCGTTTCCCCTCCCTTGGTCTTGGCATTCAGCAGATTCTGGCAGCTGACTCCAGCCCCCCCCTCTGGTCCTCCTCCAGACCCTGCACTTTCTGCTTCCCACTTCCTCCTCCAGCTTCTTCCTAGCAGAAGCACAGGGTAAGGTGGATTCACTGTGATGTAAGGGAGGATGGGGGACCTTTGACTTCTGATGGTGGGGGGTGGGGGAAGAAGCTGTTGACATCTGATGTAAGAGGAGGTGGGGTGCTCTGGAGGTCTGGTCTTACAGAGACAACCGGCCCTTTGAGCAGTGACGGCCCATGCATTGTGGGTGCACGGGTGCCGCCCTGCCTATCCATGCGCCTGGCCCCTTTCAGGACGCCGGGCAAATTAATTACTATGGTAGGGATAAGCAGGGGGTGTGTATTTTGAAGCACCTGATTAGAGCCAGAGGATCTAATAGGCTTCAAAATAGGGTGGGCACGGGGCGCAGAGCACTGCGTCCCGATCTCGCCCTGTTGTGTGACGATAGCGAACAAATTTTGGCTATGGTCACACTACAGTTCCTCCCCGCCAATCAGGAGGCAAGTCCTGAGACCTGTTTCCCGATTGGCCAAAGCACCAGGCGATCCTATTGGATGCCTAACACTTTGGAAGAGGAGACACACTGGAGCCGCCGCTGACATCACAACAGCCCACACAGAACCAGTAAGTGCCGGTGCCACCTGCATGGAGGAGGAGGAGGAGGAAAAGAGAGCGCACCACCACTGCCTGCAAGGAGGAGGAGTAGGAAAGGAGAGCACACCGCCACTGCCTGCGAGGAGGAGAAGGAAAGGAGAGCAAACCGCCACTGCCTGCGAGGAGGAGGAGGAAAGGAGAGCACACCGCCACTGCCTGCAAGGAGGAGGAGGAAAGGAGAGTACACTGCCACTGCCTGCGAGGAGGAGGAGGAAAGGAGAGCACACCGCCACTGCCTGCGAGGAGGAGGAGGAAAGGAGAGCACACCGCCACTGCCTGCGAGGAGGAGGAGGAAAGGAGAGCACACCACCACTGCCTGCAAGGAGGAGGAGGAAAGGAGAGCACACCGCCACTGCCTGCGAGGAGGAGGAAAGGAGAGCACACCGCCACTGCCTGCGAGGAGGAGGAAATGAGAGCACACCGCCACTGCCTGCGAAGAGGAGTAAAGGAGAGCACACTGCCACTGCCTGCGAGGAGGAGGAAAGGAGAGCACACCGCCACTGCCTGCAAGGAGGAGGAGGAGGAAAGGAGAGCACACCGCCACTGCCTGCGAGGAGGAGGAGGAAAGGAGAGCACACCTCCACTGCCTGCGAGGAGGAGAAGGAAAGGAGAGCACACCGCCACTGCCTGCAAGGAGGAGGAGGAAAGGAGAGTACACTGCCACTGCCTGCGAGGAGGAGGAGGAGGAAAGGAGAGCACACCGCCACTGCCTGCGAGGAGGAGGAGGAAAGGAGAGCACACCGCCACTGCCTGCGAGGAGGAGGAGGAGGAGAGAGCACACCGCCACTGCCTGCAAGGAGGAGGAGGAAAGGAGAGCACACCGCCACTGCCTGCGAGGAGGAGGAAAGGAGAGCACACCGCCACTGCCTGCGAGGAGGAGGAAAGGAGAGCACACCGCCACTGCCTGCGAGAGGAGGAGGAAAGGAGAGCACACCGCCACTGCCTGCGAGGAGGAGGAAAGGAGAGCACACCGCCACTGCCTGCAAGGAGGAGGAGGAAAGGAGAGCACACCGCCACTGCCTGCGAGGAGGAGGAGGAAAGGAGAGCACACCGCCACTGCCTGCGAGGAGCAGGAGGAAAGGAGAGCACACCGCCACTGCCTGCGAGGAGGAGGAGGAAAGGAGAGCATACCGCCACTGCCTGCGAGGAGGAGGAAAGGAGAGCACACTGCCACTGCCTGCGAGGAGGAGGAGGAAAGGAGAGCACACTGGCACTGCCTGCGAGGAGGAGGAGGAAAGGAGAGCACACCGCCACTGCCTGCGAGGAGGAGGAGGAAAGGAGAGCACACCGCCACTGCCTGCGAGGAGGAGGAGGAAAGGAGAGCACACTGCCTGCGAGGAGGAGGAGGAAAGGAGAGCACACCGCCACTGCCTGCGAGGAGGAGGAGGAAAGGAGAGCACACTGCCTGCGAGGAGGAGGAGGAAAGGAGAGCACACCACCACTGCCTGCGAGGAGGAGGAGGAAAGGAGAGCACACTGCCTGCGAGGAGGAGGAGGAAAGGAGAGCACACTGGCACTGCCTGCGAGGAGGAGGAGGAAAGGAGAGCACACCGCCACTGCCTGCAGTAAACCAGTAAGTGCTGGGGGTGTCGCGAGCCCCTGGCCACCCCTAATGGGTCCAGGGGGGGTGCAATAGCGCTGCACATGGGGGGGGGGGGTGTTAGAGCCCTGGTTGTTTGCCCCCCCCCAAAGAGAAAAGCCCACCAGCCACCACTGCCTTTAAGGGGGCAACCATAATGCTGATGCAACCTGAGTTCGTCACCCCTGTTCTTGATCAGTGGTTCCCCCCCTTATTGAGCCCAAGGCCCGGTAAATTCTTCCAAGCAAAAAAAGTTTATACTCACACAATAAAAGTACGAGAATACAAAATATGTATTGAAATTCTGGAGGACTGGATGGGACTGGGTGTCACTTTTTGGGGGATAAAAGTTCTAGAGGGTGTTAGGGGACTCTACAGCAGACTTGGTGTCTCCGTTGGGGATGAGGAGTCTGGGACAATAGGGGAGACTGGAGGGCAATGTAGGAGTTGGGGGGGGGGGGGCACTGTGAGGCACTATGGGTGGAAAGGAGGCTCTGCAGCAAGGTAGGGGGTCACTTTAGGAGGCTGGGACAACAGGGAAGACTGGAGGGCAATGTAGGTGTTGGGGGGGGGGGGGCACTGTGGGACACTATGGGGGGAAAGGAGGCTCTGCAGCAAGGTAGGGGGTGCTGCAGGGGACTGGAAGGCACTGTGGGAGTAATTTAGACATCATTTTTAATCTCTTAAGTAAAACGATCCCTGGTGATCCTACCGTAAAAATCCTTGTTCAGGCACTTCCTCTTATAAGGTGACAACACTCTATCCCTTTCGCCCTATTGTGTTCCTGTGTTGTCACCCTCTCAAAGGAGCTTCCGATGGAGGCTACATGTGCCCATTTCAGCACACATTACACAGGCATTGTCTATTGTTGTCACCACCAGCAAACCAGCCCTGAGAAATGCCATGCAGCCATCCCTGGAGTGCAGGTACCCAGGAGTTCAAGTGTCATCTACTGTAGAGCAGTAGTTCTCAACCGCCACCTCTTCCCAGGCCTCTAGTTAGAGTTAGAACCTCTAACCTCCCACAGTGCCCAGAGAAGAACCCATAGTGGCCAACCTCCCATAGTGGCCCGCAGTGCCCCTCAAGAGCCCTCAGTTCCCGCAATGTCCGCCAAAATCTCAGTACCTCCTAGCCTGCTGCAGAGCCTCTAGCCCCCCATAGTACCCCCAGCCTCCAAAGTGCACTCCACTCACCCACAGTGCCCCTGGAAAGCCCTAGAAGGACCTCCAGTCTCGCTCCCGCACAATTGCTCCCGGCTCCCTCCAGAAACCTCATCCCCCCACAGGGCCAACAAGTCTGCAACCCTTAAACCCTGACCCCCTCAAGAACCTCCAGCCCCTTACCAGATTTTTTAAATTTAATCTGGGCACATATTTTTTTTTTTACTAGTAATGGCAGCAATCAGAAGCTCATAGCAGGACTGCGATATTGCGGTGGACAAATCGGACACTAAGTGACACTTTTGACACTTTGAGGAAACCAGTGACATTAAAACCGTGATCAGTGCTAAAAATATTACTGTCAGTATACTAATGACACTGGCTGGGAAGGGGATAACATCTAGGGCAATCAATGGGTTAAATGTGTGCCTAACAAGTGTTTTCTCACTGTGGGGGAGGTGCTTTTACTAATGCCGCGTACACACGGTCGGAATTCTCGTCGGAAAAAGCTCTGATGGTTTTCCTGTAGGAATTCCGACGGAATTTCGCTCAAACTGTCTTGCCTACACACGGTCACACCAAATTCCGACGGTCAGTAACACAGCGGCATAAAACACGTTCGACTGCACTATAGAAGGGAAGTTTAATGCTTCCGAGCATGCGTTGGAATTTTACGTGTCGGAATTGCATACACACAAGCGGAGAATCCGATAGAAAGGTTTTCCGTCGGAAAAATTGAGAACAGGTTCTCAATCCAAAGTCCGTCGGAAATTCCGACAGAAAAAGACTGTTGGGCGTACACACGGTTGGAAAATCCGATGAAAAGCTCCCATCGGACTGTTTCCATCGGAAATTCCGACCGTGTGTACGCAGGCATAAGTGACACTTTTGACACTTTGAGGAAACCAGTGACATTAATACAGTGATCAGCGCTAAAAATATGTACTGTCACTGTATTAATGACACTGGCTGGGAAGGGGATAACATCTAGGGCAATCAATGGGTTAAATGTGTGCCTAACCAGTGTTTTCTCACTGTGGGGGAGGTGCTTTTACTAAGGGAAGACATAGATCCCTGTACCCGCTTTGCAGGAACTCAGGATCGATGTCTTCCACACTGACAGAATGGCGAACTGCCTTGTTTACATAGGCGAGCACTAGGCGAGTCCGCCGGATCCGCTGATTGGCTCTGATACCCAGAAATGCAGGATCACGTATATAAGTGATCCTGCGCAGCGCAACCGCCCTGTAGCAGTAAATCTGCTATCAGGCGATCGAAAAATGGTTAAGATTATCAGCATCATGATAACTCACAGGCGGCAGGCACTCTATCATGGCTCTGTCTGGCTCTGTCACAGTGTGTCACATAATATGGCTGCTGGGTGCTGATTTTGTTAACTTCTGACCAATAAGTGCCTGTGAGTTCTGATACCATCCATTATGCCAGAGAGACAGACATAGTGCAATGTAGTCTATTCACAGACACCCCCAAAGCCAGGGGCGGACTGACCATTCGGCCACTCGGGCACAGCCCGAGGGCCCCGGGCCACTAGGGGGCCCCATCAGGGTTGCCAGCCTCAGTAAAACCAGGGACAGTATGTCAAAATCTGTGTTTTTTTTTTTTACATCTGTCTCTGAAATGTCCCTTACCGACATCCTTTTGGTCGAAAAATCCAGAGATTATAGCTGCCCCACCTCTCCAGTACCTTCTCAGCCAATAGAAACATGTCTGTGTATACTGTGGGATTGTATACTGTGTGTGTGTATATACTGTGTGGCCCCATAATCTCGGATTGCCTGGGGGCCCCATAATCTCCCATTGCCCGGGGGCCCCATAATCTCCCATTGCGCGGGGGCCCCATAATCTCCCATTGCCCGGGGGCCCCATGAGGTGTCAGTCCGCCCCTGCCCAAAGCACACCTGTGTTGAAGCCTTGAAGGCACTGGCAGCCCCACGATTGGATCGGCTTCCCCTCTATTCCTGCTGCTGGGCATCATCATCTGAGCTCAGCTGCCACTCTCTGGCCGGTGCCGCCTCCGCCTGCCTCACAGCCTCTCAGGTCTCACTCTCCGGGCACCCGGCTACTACTGGGTGGGGAGCGGAGGAAAATGACTCTGCCGGAGAAGGCAAGGAGATAAGCAGGCAGGCGGCTGACCGGGATTTGAGCCAAGGCAGAAGAACATGCGAGCGGAGCTGAATGGGCATGTGCCGGAAACCGATAGATAGTCCATCCGCTCCGACCAGCCCATCATCATCAGAAAGGGGCACAGATAAAAGAAACAATTCACCCCCCTAAGCTAAGGTGACCAGATTTTTAAAATGAAATCCGGGGACATATTTTTTTTTTACTAGTAATGGCGGCAATTAGCGACTCTTTGCCCGTCGCTTCACAGCCTGTCAAGTCTAATGCCCGAAATTCCGACGAAAAAAGTCCGATCGGACCATGTTGTCGGAAAACCCGGCCATGTGTGGGCTCCATCGGCTCTCAAATTTTCCAACAACAAAATCCGATCTGACTTTTTCCGATCGTGTGTAGAGAATTCCGACGGACAAAGTGCCGCGCGTGCTCAGATCAAATTACGAGACCAAAGCTATCGGCTACTAGCCGTAGAGGCAACGCAACGAACGTCACCACGTTCAGAACGATCGGATTTTCCGACAACTTTGTCCGACCGTGTGTATGAAAAATTCCGACGGATTTTGTGGTCGGAATTTCCGACCGTGTGTACGGGGCATTACTTTCCGGGCTCCCGGCTACTACTGGGTGCGAAGCAGAGGAAGATCACTCCACCAGAGAAGGCAAGGAGATGGGCAGGTGGATGGCCGGGACTTGAGCCAAGGCAGAAGAACATGCGAGCGGGAGTGGAACGGGCATGCACCCGAAACTGAAGAAATATTCTCTCCGCTCCGACCAGTACAGTACGAACAGGAGCGGCAGAGTGGGGGGTGTAATTCAGATTTTTTTCTTTTAATTCTGCACTGACTGTCTTTGAAATTGCCCCAGCTCCTGTTCAAATCCAATCCGGGGACAAAACTTGGTTCAGGGACAGTATCCTCAATCCGGGGACTGTCCTCGGAAAACCGGGGATGTCTGGTCACCCTACCCTAAGCTAGTAGGAGCGGGGGGTGTAATTCAGATTTTTTTCTTTTATTATGTTACTTACTGTCTTTGAAAATTGCCCCAGCTCCTGTTGAAGTCAAATCCGGGGACAAAACCGGGGACAGACTTGGTCCGGGGACAGTGTCCTCAATCCGGGGACAAAACCGGGGACAAACTTGGTCCGGGAACAGTGTCCTCAATCCGGGGACAAAACCGGGGACAAACTTGGTCCGGGGACAGTGTCCTCAATCCGGGGACAAAACCGGGGACAAACTTGGTCCGGTGACAGTGTCCTCAATCCGGGGACAAAACCGGGGTCAAACTTGGTCCGGGGACAGTGTCCTCAATCCGGGGACAAAACCGGGGGCAAACTTGGTCCGGGGACAGTGTCCTCAATCCGGAGACAAAACCGGGGACAGTGTCCTCAATCCGGGGACAAACTTGGTCCGGGGACAGTGTCCTCAATCCGGAGACAAAACCGGGGACAAACTTGGTCCGGGGACAGTGTCCTCAATCCGGGGACAAAACCGGGGACAAACTTGGTCCGGGGACAGTGTCCTCAATCCGGAGACAAGACCGGGGACAAACTTGGTCCGGGGACAGTGTCCTCAATCCGGAGACAAAACCGGGGACAGTGTCCTCAATCCGGGGACAAACTTGGTCCGGGGACAGTGCCCTCAATCCGGGGACAAAACCGGGGACAAACTTGGTCCGGGGACAGTGCCCTCAATCCGGGGACAAAACCGGGGGCAAACTTGGTACGGGGACAGTGCCCTCAATCCGGGGACAAAACCGGGGACAAACTTGGTCCGGGGACAGTGCCCTCAATCCGGGGACAAAACCGGGGGCAAACTTGGTCCGGGGACAGTGCCCTCAATCCGGGGACAAAACCGGGGGCAAACTTGGTCCGGGGACAGTGCCCTCAATCCGGGGACAAAACCGGGGACAAACTTGGTCCGGGGACAGTGCCCTCAATCCGGGGACAAAACCGGGGACAAACTTGGTCCGGGGACAGTGTCCTCAATCCGGGGACAAAACCGGGGACAAACTTGGTCCGGGGACAGTGTCCTCAATCCGGGGACAAAACCGGGGACAAACTTGGTCCGGGGACAGTGTCCTCAATCCGGGGACAAAACCGGGGACAGTGTCCTCAATCCGGGGACAAACTTGGTCCGGGGACAGTGCCCTCAATCCGGGGACAAAACCGGGGACAAACTTGGTCCGGGGACAGTGCCCTCAATCCGGGGACAAAACCGGGGGCAAACTTGGTACGGGGACAGTGCCCTCAATCCGGGGACAAAACCGGGGACAAACTTGGTCCGGGGACAGTGTCCTCAATCCGGGGACAAAACCGGGGACAAACTTGGTCCGGGGACAGTGTCCTCAATCCGGGGACTGTCCCCTGAAACCGGAGACATCTGGTCACCCTACCTTACATTAGACATGTGCACAATAGAAAAATTCATTTAGTTTAGTTTCTGTTCGTTTCCGTTGATTCGTAACGATTCGTAATTTCGTAAGTCGTCGGTGTTCGTATTCGGACTCGTTCGTATTTTCGTAAAAGTGTTATTTTTTCGTTGATTTCGTATTTCTGTTAGTCTAATTTTCGTTTATTCGAAATTCGTATTTCCATTATATTTCGTATTCGGACGCATTTGTATTTTCGGAAGAGCTATATTTTCGTTGATTTGAAATGATTCGTATTTCCGTTAATCAAATTTTCGTTGATTGGAAATTCGTATTTTCGTAGATTTAGTTACATTCGTACTTTCGTGAGATTGATTTATTCGTACTTTTATAACATTGTTTTCGTAGATTCGTAATCGGAGCATAATTCATAATTTTATGTAATGTGAATGCTATTTATATGTTTAACCACTTACCCACTGGGCAGTTAAACCCCCTTCCTAACCAGACCAATTTTCGGTGCTCTCACACTTTGAATGACAATTACTCAGTCATGCAACACTGTACCCAAATGAATTTTGTGTCCTTTTTTTCACACAAATACAGCTTTCTTTTGGTGGTATTTAATCACCGCTGGGTTTTTTATTTTTTGCGCTATAAATCAAAAAATAGTGAAAATTTGGTAAAAAAACTAAAAAATTCTTTGTTTCTATTAAAAATTATTGCAGAGTATTGGCAGAGTATTGCACAGTATTGGTAGAGTATTGCACAGTGGTGGCAGAGCATTGCAGAGTGGTGGCAGAGTATTGCAGAGTGGTTGCAGAGCATTGCAGTGGTGGCAGAGCATTGCACAGTGGTGGCAGAGCATTGCACAGTGGTGGCAGAGCATTGCACAGTGGTTTCAGAGCATTGCACAGTGGTTGCAGAGTATTGCACAGTGGTGGCAGAGCATTGCACAGTGGTGGCAGAGCATTGCACAGTGGTTGCAGAGCATTGTACAGTGGTGGCAGAGCATTGCACAGTGGTTGCAGAGTATTGCACAGTGGTTGCAGAGCATTGTAGTGGTGGCAGAGCATTGCACAGTGGTGGCAGAGCATTGCACAGTGGTGGCAGAGCATTGCACAGTGGTTGCAGAGTATTGCACAGTGGTTGCAGAGCATTGTAGTGGTGGCAGAGCATTGCACAGTGGTGGCAGAGCATTGCACAGTGGTTGCAGAGCATTGCACAGTGGTTGCATAGCATTGCACAGTGGTGGCAGAGTATTGCACAGTGGCTAGCTGTCACTGACCAGCGCTGTGGGCACTACACATCCAGCCCACAGCGCTGGTCCCGTCTCTCCCACTTTCCGCTTCTCCCCTCTCACTGTACCGATCGGTACAGAGAGAGGAACCGGCGTCATGACGTGACGCCGGTTTGTGTACATGTGATCGCTCTGTCATTTGACGGAGCGATCATGTGGTAAACGGCCTCTATCAGCGGCTGTTTACCGTGATCCGTGATGCGCCGGGTCACGAATGTTCCCGAGTGCCCTCCCCAGGGGACGCGCGGGAGCAAGTTTCTGGGAGGACTTCCGTAGGACTTCCACCCAGGATAAGCCGACCGCGCTCTAGCCGTCTTTCGACTATAGCGCAGTCGGCATGTGGTTAAGAAACAAAGAATTTCTCTCTCACAAGTCAGAACTTAACTCAAAAATCCACCAAAACACACAGAGCCTCCGACCCAACCACACCCAACCACACCCAACCACACCCAACCACACCCAACCACACCCTATGTGGACTCTGGATGGAATATTTCAGAATCAGAACTAACATTCGTTCTTTTCGAATTCTCGATCAGCAGAATTTTTCGTTATTTCGTATTTTTCGTTGTTTTGATTTCCTTTTTTCCGAATATTCGTCATTTCGATTTTTTTCGTTAATTTTGATTTTCGTTATTTTTGAATCTTTGTTCGGTATTTTCGTTGTTTCTGTTTTCGTTTTTCGGATTTTCATTCTTTCGTAGTTTCGTTGTTTCGAATTTAATTATTTCGTATTTTCGTTGTTTTTCATATTAGTTCGTTTTTCGTTAGAGTTTTTAGTAAACCATTCGTTCATTCGTACGATTACGAATGAACGAATGTAACGAATTTGAACGGAAAACGAATTCGTAACTAAACGAATTGCACATGTCTACCTTACATTGACACCCAGCCCCATTCAGAGTCTTCCAGGCATTTCAATACATATTTTATATTCTCATACTGTTATAGTGAGCGTATAAACTTTTTTTTTTTACTGTTGGGACATGGAATGTTTTTGAAGGATTGACTGCTCCTCGGTCTCTATAGGATTCGGAAATCCTGGATTAGACAGTTCTTTTCTAGGTTTGGGGTGGAGCGCCATATCGGTGAAATTTGCAGTAAAAGCCCGAGCAGGTACTAACCCCATGGGAGGAATTGCCTGGACAGGCTTTTATTTCGAGGTGAAATTCCTGGAGCCTTTGTGTTGGCTGCATGGCCTTGGCTCGGCTTCCTTCCACAACATCCAGATCTTATCGGAGTATGTACAGATGTTACATAACTTGGCTCTCTGTCTCCGGCCCGGCGCTCTCCATACAGCCCACATCTCAAATCCTGAATCCCGGCCACGTGCCGATACAAGGTAAGCCTGCAGGTGTGCGCGGATTCCTGTGCTCAGGAATGTGATGACCCCCATCCCCCGTCCTCCATATGGGAAATATCTCGCCCCCCCCCCCGTTCATAACACGCCGCGCGCGGTTGGAGGAGCATCTTGTATAAATGAATCTTTGGCTTCTGTTCAACAACTTCACCGGAGAAAGAGATGCCGCGCTCTCACGCAAACCCTCCACCAATCGCCAAATCGCACGGCCCTCCCGTGGTCATGCCTGTTCAGCAGAGATCTGCAATAGAAGAAGCGTTGGGTTATAGGAGGCAGCCAATCGGATAACAGCTTTCCGTAGTTTAGGGCAGCCAGACTTGCCGACTGCCTAACTGGGAATGTACGTCATGATTTGGACGTTAAATGCCAGAGTTGTGGCTGCACCTAGATGCCAAAAACCCCCGGTATCGTTTTTCCTCTTTGGCGCCCGGTGTCCTGTCACATTGTGTCCCCCATCGGATACTGTCTGCTGTGTACTGCGCATGGGATACTTATGTACATGGGAGGAGCCCATGATACTTATGTACATGGGAGGAGCCCATGATACTTATGTACATGGGAGGAGCCTGGGATACTTCTGTACATGGGAGGAGCCCGGGATACTTATGTACATGGGAGGAGCCTGGGATACTTATGTACATGGGAGGAGCCTGTGATACTTATGTGCATTGGAGGAGCCTGTGATACTTATGTACATGGGGGAGGAGCCTGGGATACTTATGTACATGGGAGGAGCCTGTGATACTTATGTGCATTGGAGGAGCCTGTGATACTTATGTACATGGGAGGAGCCTGTGATACTTATGTACATGGGAGGAGCCTGTGATACTTATGTGCATTGGAGGAGCCTGTGATACTTATGTACATGGGAGGAGCCTGGGATACGTATGTACATGGGAGGAGCCTGGGATACTTATGTACATGGGAGGAGCCTGTAAAACTTATGTACATGGGAGGAGCCTGGGATACTTATGTACATGGGAGGAGCCTGGGATACTTATGTACATGGGAGGAGCCTGGGATACTTATGTACATGGGAGGAGCCTGGGATACTTATGTACATGGGAGGAGCCTGTGATACTTATTTACATGGGAGGAGCCTGGGATACTTATGTACATGGGAGGAGCCTGGGATACTTATGTACATGGGAGGAGCCTGTGATACTTATGTACATGGGAGGAGCCTGGGATACTTATGTACATGGGAGGAGCCTGTGATACTTATTTACATGGGAGGAGCCTGTGATACTTATTTACATGGGAGGAGCCTGGGATACTTATGTACATGGGAGGAGCCTGTGATACTTATGTACATGGGAGGAGCCTGGGATACTTATGTACATGGGAGGAGCCTGTGATACTTATTTACATGGGAGGAGCCTGGGATACTTATGTACATGGGAGGAGCCTGGGATACTTATGTACATGGGAGGAGCCTGTGATACTTATGTACATGGGAGGAGCCTGCGATACTTATGTACATGGGAGGAGCCTGGGATACTTATGTACATGGGAGGAGCCTGGGATACTTATGTACATGGGAGGAGCCTGGGATACTTATGTACATGGAAGGAGCCTGGGATACTTATGTACATGGGAGGAGCCTGCGATACTTATGTACATGGGAGGAGCCTGGGATACTTATGTACATGGGAGGAGCCTGGGATACTTATGTACATGGAAGGAGCCTGGGATACTTATGTACATGGAAGGAGCCTGGGATACTTATGTACATTGGAGGAGCCTGGGATACTTATGTACATGGGAGGAGCCTGGGATACTTATGTGCATGGGAGGAGCCTGTGATACTTATGTACATGGGAGGAACCTGGGATACTTATGTGCATGGGAGGAGCCTGGGATACTTATGTGCATGGGAGGAGCCTGGGATACTTATGTGCATGGGAGGAGCCTGGGATACTTATGTGCATGGGAGGAGCCTGGGATGCTTATGTGCATGGGAGGAGCCTGGGATGCTTATGTGCATGGGAGGAGCCTGGGATACTTATGTGCCTGGGATACTTATGTGCATGGGAGGAGCCTGGGATACTTATGTGCATGGGAGGAGCCTGGGATACTTATGTACATGGGAGGAGCCTGTGATACTTATGTGCATGGGAGGAGCCTGTGATACTTATGTGCATGGGAGGAGCCTGTGATACTTATGTGCATGGGAGGAGCCTGGGATACTTATGTGCATGGGAGGAGCCTGTGATACTTATGTACATGGGAGGAGCCTGTGATACTTATGTACATGGGTGGAGCCTGGGATACTTATGTACATGGGAGGAGCCTGGGATACTTATGTACATGGGAGGAGCCTGGGATACTTATGTACATGGGAGGAGCCTGGGATACTTATGTACATGGGAGGAGCCTGTGATACTTATGTACATGGGAGGAGCCTGGGATACTTATGTACATGGGAGGAGCCTGTGATACTTATGTACATGGGAGGAGCCTGTGATACTTATGTACATGGGAGGAGCCTGTGATACTTATGTACATGGGAGGAGCCTGTGATACTTATGTACATGGGAGGAGCCTGTGATACTTATGTACATGGGAGGAGCCTGTGATACTTATGTACATGGGATATTTTTTGTCTTTTATTTTTAGTAAATTTGCAAAAATTTCCAATAAACTTCTTTCACGTTTGTAGAATTTTGAGGAAAATGATGAATTTAACCATTTGCCGACCGGCTCCTGTACATATACGTTGGCACTTTGAAGATGGACATCTCGGTAACGGCAGCAGCTGCTGCCATAACCGACATATCCATCTGTTCAGGAGCCGGTCGTGTTTACGATAATAGTGCTCTCTGTGGCGGATTCGCCGGCGAGATGACCGTTATCGGTGGCGGGAGAGGGCCCCCCCCTCCCGCCGCTCTCCCACGCCCTCCACCGCTTACCAGAGCCGTCGGCACCTTTCTGTGCCCGGGTATGGAGACAAGTGAGGGGGAAGATGGCCCCCACCCGTCTCCATACCATAGAAGGGTGGAAGCAAAATGTCACTTCCGCCCATACCTCTTAAAGGCGCATTTTTTCAAAGTCATTTTTTCAAATGACAAATTTTTTAATTTTTTTTTATTGCATTTTAGTCCAAATATGAGATCTGAGGACTTTTTGACCCCCCAGATCTCATATTTAAGAGGACCTGTCATGCTTTTTTCTATTGCAAGGGATGTTTACATTCCTTGTAATAGAAATAAAAGTGACCCAAATTTCTTTTTTTTTAAAACAGTCAAAAAAAATTTATAAAATCAAGTAAAATAAATAAGAAAAACATATTTTTTTTTAAAGCGCCCCGTCCCGACGAGCTCGTGCGCAGAAGCGAGTGCATACGTGAGTAGCGCCTGCATATGAAAGCGGTGGTCAAACCACACATGTGAGGTATCGCCGCGATCGGTAGAGCGAGAGCAATAATTCTAGCCCTAGACCTCCTCTGTATCGCAAAACATGCAACCTGTAGAATTTTTTAAACATCGCCTATGGAGATTTTTAAGGGTAAAAGTTTGACGCCAATCCACGGGCGGGCGCAATTTTGAAGCGTGACATGTTGGCTATCAGTTTACTCGGCGTAACATTATCTTTCACAGTAGTACGAGCTCGCGTCCCGACGAGCTCGCGCGCAGAAGCGGAACGCATACGTGAGTAGCGCCCGCATATGAAAAAACGGTGGTCAAACCACACATGTGAGGTATCGCCGCGATCGGTAGAGCGAGAGCAATAATTCTAGCCCTAGACCTCCTCTGTAACGCAAAATATGCAACCTGTAGAATTTTTCGAACATCGCCTATGGAGATTTTTAAGGGTAAAAGTTTGACGCCAATCCACGGGCGGGCGCAAATTTGAAGCGTGACATGTTGGATATAAATTTACTTGGCGTAACATTATCTTTCACAATACAAACAAACAAAAAATTGGGCTAACTTTACTGTTGTCCTATTTTTTTATTCAAAAAAGTGATTTTTTTTTTCAAAAACAAAGTGCTCTTTTAAGGCCGCTGCGCAAATACGGTGTGGAAAAAAAGTATTGCAGTGACCGCCATTTTATTCTCTAGGGTGTTTGAAAAAAAAAAAATATATATATATAATGTTTGGGGGTTCTAAGTAATTTTCTAGCAAAACAAAAACTGTTGTAAACACCAAAATCTAAAAAAAAAGGGTCTAGTAATAAAGTGGTTTGGAATAAGGCTATAAAATAACAAAATGTGGAAAAAGTGAAGCGCTGTGAATACTTTCCGGATGCATTGTATTTTTTTTTTTTTTTGGATGTAGTTACACTTTAAAATCAGCTGTAACAAAGAGAAGAAAAAAAAATATCATGGAGGATATGATTTGGCATTGCTCTGTGTGATCTCCTCCAGCAGTAGAGCATCAGCAGAGATAAGACTTCTCTGCATCAGCACCACTCAACTGTCCATTCAGCTGTACAGACACAAGCATGTCCTGCAGCGACATCTAGCGGCCGGCACAAGGAACTGCACGCTGGCTACTCACCCCCACCACCTCCTTGGCAGTTTTATTCATTAATCCTTATGTGAGTTGTCAGAGAGTGGTGTGGCTGCTGGGACTGTCTCCTCCTCACTCCCTGCTGGTCTGCCAGCCTGAGTGCACCTTTCCTCAGCAGCTTCTGGTGCTGCCCCTCTGCTCCTGGGGCATGAATGGGGGCTGCACAGTTCTGTCACAGGGATGAGGAATGTCTAATCCATCTGAGGCTGGGGACTCCAGGAACTATTCCCTCCCCTCTCATATTACAGGCTCTCTGAAACTTGGAGTTTATCATTGCACAAGCTAGAACATTGCACCTCCCTGCACCGGAGATACTGGCTGGTCCTGGATGTGGATTATTGGAAGACCTGCCCCTGGACTGGGCACCTTGAATTTTGGCAATTTTGGATTATTATCACCAGCAAGAGACATACTTTTGGACTTAGGAAGGTTGCCTCTGCAAGTTCCCCTGGAAAAGAGAGGAGCTGTCAGAAACTCACATCAGCTTTCGGGCTCCTTAGCCAGCTGCCTACAGCACCTTCTACCTGGGGCTCCATGGGCACTCATAGGGAGGTGGTATAGTTTGCTTTAGAGGACCTTGACAGCGGGATCATGGAGGGCTTTGACAGCGACTGTGTGAATAACTCATGGGGGAACTCCAGCCTGGAGAGTAGGAACCAGAGTGCGAACTTCACCAGGGACCCTCTGAAGAGAAACGAGGAGGTGGCCAAGGTGGAGGTGGCAGTACTGGCCCTGATCCTGATCTTGGCCCTGGTGGGAAATATTTGCGTCCTGATAGCGATTCACATCAACAGACACAAGCATTCCCGCATGTACTTCTTCATGAAGCACCTGAGCATTGCGGATCTGGTGGTGGCCCTCTTTCAGGTTCTCCCCCAGCTCATCTGGGACATCACCTTCAGGTTCTATGCCCCGGACATCATGTGCAGATTGGTCAAGTATCTGCAGGTGGTGGGAATGTTTGCCTCGACCTACATGCTCCTGCTGATGTCCCTGGACAGGTGTCTGGCCATCTGCCAGCCCCTGAGGTCCTTACACAGACGGTCGGATTGTGTCTACGTCCTGATCACCTGGATCATCAGCTTCCTCCTAAGCATCCCCCAGATCGTCATCTTCTCCCTCACCTCGGTGGGCAACGGGGTTCATGACTGCTTGGCTGACTTCATCCAACCCTGGGGGGTCAAGGCTTATATCACCTGGATCACCTTGTCCGTCTACATCATCCCAGTCCTGATCCTCAGCGTCTGCTACGGGCTCATCAGCTTCAAGATCTGGCAAAACATTCGCCTGAAGACGGTCTGCGAGAGCAACCTGAGGCTGAGCAGCAGCAAGAGAGCCACCCTGTCCCGAGTCAGCAGCGTCCGACTTATCTCCAAGGCCAAAATTAGGACAGTGAAAATGACGTTTATCATAGTGCTGGCCTATATCATCTGCTGGACCCCTTTCTTTTACGTCCAGATGTGGTCGGTCTGGGACCCTGAAGCACCCAAAGAAGGTAAGGGGTGACTGCTCCACCCAGTGTTGGGACAAAGTCCTCTAGAACCCAAGGCGAAAAGACCAAAGTTACCCCCCCCCCCTCACTTTAGGTTTCATTAGGTAGGTCATTGGGTGGCAGACTTTTTGAGCCCCGCTTCTCTTAAATGGTCCCAAGACAGCTACCACCTGGCTCTACCACCATTACAATTTGATTATACAGTCCACAACAATTACTGGCAGATCTCTCACCAAGACCGATGGGCAGCCAATGGGCGCTCTCACGGATTGCTGAATTTGGCCAAACTTCACCTGGATTGGGCTGTTGATACCGTGCCATGTACGTGACGTAGCAAAAAAATGGCAATCAGCCTACCTGACCCAACCCTGCCTAGTTCACAGAGTAAATGTCAACCCAAAACCGATATTTCAGTTTTTGGTAGATGCCAGAGGGATGAACTCTCAGGTGGCTTACTGTTGGAACCCCATGGTGAGATCTTCGCACCTGGGCTTCAAGCTTTGCCTGCCTGTGGTTATTAATGGAGAGTCCCTCATCCTTTCCGATGGAACTAAAGCTACTCTAAAGCAGCATTTCTAAACCTTTTTAACCCCAAAGGAACCTTCTTTTTAATAATTTTAAGGTCTCGGGGAGCCCCTGCTAAGATTATTTCATTGGTGGTTATTGGGGAAATGCCCCTTACCTTGGTGGTGGTCAGTGGGAAGAAAGTCTCCTTACAGTGGTGGTCAGAATGTCGCCCTTAGAGTAATGCCACTGGCTCTGCCAAGTGGTGTTGGACCTAGAACTATCGAGCCACCGTCACACGGGAAGTCAGTAAGCCACAGCTCAAGGAATCCTTAGTTACCTCTGAAGGAACCATAGAGTTCCACAGAACCCCGGTTGAGATTTGGTTACTCTAGAGCAGCCTATCTCAGCCTTTCCAACCCAGAGGAACACTTGAAATATTACATTGGTGGTGGTCAGTGGGAAGAAAGTCTCCTTACAGTGGTGGTCAGAATGTCGCCCTTATGCCCCGTACACACGGTCGGAAATTCCGACCACAAAATCCGTCTGATTTTTTCCGACGGATTTTGTCCGACACTGGTGTTGCATACACACGGTCGGACAAAGTTGTCGGAAAATCCGATCATTCTGAACGTGGTGACGTTCGTTGCGTACGACGGGACTACGTAGAGGCTAGTAGCCAATAGCTTTGGTCTTGTAATGTGATCTGAGCATGCGTGGCACTTTGTCCGTCGGAAATCGCTACACACGATCGGAAAAAGTCCGATCGGATTTTGTTGACGGAAAATTTGAGAACATGATCTCAAACTTTTTCTGTTGGAAGTTCCGACGGAAAAAGTCCGATGGAGCCCACACACGGTCGGAATTTCCGACAACATGGTCCGATAGGACATTTTCCGTTGGAAAAATCCGACCGTGTGTACGGGACATTAGAGTAATGCCACTGGCTCTGCCAAGTGGTGTTGGACCTAGAACTATCGAGCCACCGTCACATGGGAAGTCAGTATGCCACAGCTCAAGGAATCCTTAGTCGCCTCTGGAAGAACCATAGAGTTCCACAGGACCCTGGTTGAGATTTGGTTACTCTAGAGCAGCCTATCTCAGCCTTTCCAACCCAGAGGAACACTTGAAATATTACATTGGTGGTGGTCAGTGGGAAGAAAGTCTCCTTACAGTGGTGGTGGTCAGAATGTCGCCCTTAGAGTAATGCCACTGGCTCTGCCAAGTGGTGTTGGACCTAGAACTATCGAGCCACCGTCACACGGGAAGTCAGTAAGCCACAGCTCAAGGAATCCTTAGTCACCTCCGGAAGAACCATAGAGTTCCAAAGAACCCCGGTTGAGAGTTGGTTACTCTAGAGCAGCCTATCTCAGCCTTTCCAACCCAGAGGAACACTTGAAATAACTTTCTGGTCTCAGGGAACCTCTGCTAAAAATGATTATATCTACAACTCATGATTCATTAGTATGAGAAAAAGGAAGGTGGGACTTTAAATGAGGCTATTGATTTGTGGGGGTGAGATAATTAAAAAGTATATTTGATTGGCATATAGAGTCTAACAATACATGATGCACATAGTAAAAAAGGTTTAATATGTATACACACACATACATGGCATTGACCTCATGAATACATTACATATACCGTATATACTCGAGTATAAGCCGAGTTTTTCAGCACATTTTTTTGTGCTGTATATGCCCCCCTCGGCTTATACTCGAGTCAAGCACTTTTCTGCAGCAGAGAATGAAATTTTCTGACCCGAGTTTGGGGCCCCGTATTTTGGGGCCACTTGGTGCTAGGAACCCTAAATTGGTGTGCAAACCCAGTGGAACCAACACTACAGCATATCCAAATTTGGGGTTCCTAGCATCAAGTGGCCCCCGAGATACGGGGGCCCCAAAGTCGGTTCGGAAAATGTCATTCTCTGCTGCAGAAAAGTGCTTGACATTTTCCGACCCAACTTTGGGGCTCCGTATCTCGGGGTCACTTGGTGCTAGGAACCCCAAATTTGGTGTGCAAACACTACAACATATCCAAATTTGGGTTTCCTAGCACCAAGTGACCCCGAGATACGGGGGGCCCAAAGTCGGTCAACTGTGTCCATCTGCATCTTTCATTTCGGGACCCTTTGGGTCCAGAGACCCCAAATTTTGGCTGCAGCTAGGGGGGCATCTAGGAACCCTTAACTACCAAGTCTGAAGTTCAGGTGACCTATGGCTGCAAATGGGCACAGTGAGGCATGCAAATGGGCACAGTGAGGCTGCAAATGGGCATTGTTGACCCTCTTTTCCACTTACAGTAGCTGCGCATTTCTCAATACGTTTTCCCATTTTTTTGTGATAAAAATTAGGTGCCTCGGCTTATATATTCGGGTCGGCTTATACCCGAGTATATACGGTACATATCAAAGGGACGGGAAACAAAAAATGGAAAGGTAAAGAATCTGCGCTCAGTGGGTCACGATAAAGGCAGCTGAACACTTTTATCATTTCTTTTATATCAAAGGGACGGCATATAAAATTGACAAGAGATTTAACATGGATAAAAGGAATTATTGCAGATTCATACATGTACACGTCATCTAAATGGCACTATGCAGTGTAATCAATGGTAGAAAACACAGTATGACCATTTGGTTGTAGATAATAAGTCTACGTAGGTTCCTATCAGTAGGCATGAGAATGCATCCTAAAATCCCGGCGCGTTTCGTCTATAATACCGCTCTTCAGGGGCAGATGCATGCAACTATCATGATAAGTCTGGAAAATGGGGGACGAGGAATCAGAGGCTGTCCAAATTGTCTGCACCGGGAGCTGTAGAAGGAGCCCCGCAGGAGAGGGATCGGGTGCACAAAACATCATCCCCAGGAAAAAACGAAAGGCAGAAATCCAGGTAGTGGTATGAGTGGGCTTCATGTCTGGGATGTAAAAAAGTAAGTGCCATGTAATGTGCACAGAGAGGTGCTGCCTCATTTAAAGTCCCACCTTCCTTTTTCTCATACCTGAACCAGGGATGGAGGCGCACACACCGTGTGCTTCATTTAAAGTCCCAAACACCCCCCTATTATTCTACATCAGCCATTCTCAACCAGGGTTCCTCCAGAGGTTGCTAGAGGTTCCTCCAGAGGTTGCCAGAGGTTCCTGGAGCTGTGGCTGATTGACCTCCCAATTGATGGTGCTTATATAGTTCCAAGGCAGGGGCGGACTGACAATTTATGGGGCCCCCGGGCAATAGGAGATTATGGGGCCCCCAGGCAATCAGAGATTATGGGGCCACACAGTATACACACACACAGTATACACACACACAGTATGCAATCACACAGACATGTTTCTATTGGCTGAGAAGGTACTGGATGGAGGTGGGGCAGCTATAATCTCAGGAATTTTAGACCAAAAGGATGTCGGTAAGGGACATTTCAGAGACAGATTTTTACATACTGTCCCTGCTTTTACTGAGGCTGGCAACCCTGATGGGGCCCCCTAGTGGCCCGGGGGCCCTCGGGCAGTGCCCGAGTGGTCGAATGGTCAGTCCGCCCCTGTTCCAAGGTCAATACCACTTGGTAAAGCCAGTTGCATGAAGCCAATGATCTTTTTGGCTATCCGTCAGGGTTGCATTCTCACCACCACTGTAATGCGATGGAAACAGTCCGATGGGAGCTTTTCAGCGGATTTTCCGACCGTGTGTATGCCCATCGGTCTTTTTCTGTCGGAATTTCCGACGGACTTTGGATTGAGAACCTGTTCTCAATTTTTCCGACGGAAAACCTTTCTATCGGATTTTCCGATCGTGTGTATGCAATTCCGACACGTAAAATTCCGACGCATGCTCGGAAACAATTCGACGCATGCTCGGAAGCATTAAACTTCCCTTCTATGGTGCCGTCGAACGTGTTTTATGCCGCTGTGTTACTGACCGTCGGAATTTGGTGTGACCGTGTGTAGGCAAGACAGTTGGAGCGAAATTCCGTCGGAATTCCGACGGGAAAACCATCAGAGCTTTTTCCGACGAGAATTCCGACCGTGTGTACGCGGCATTAGGATTGCATTCTTCCCACTTTGTTCACCACCAATGAATTGGTTTTATCAAGAGTTCCCCCCAGAAAATTATTTCAAGGGTTCCTCTGGGGGTAAAAAGGTTGAGAAAGGTTGTTCTACATGATACATTAGTGTGACGGTCAGTGGGAAGAATGCTCCTTACCCTTGGGGGTCATTGGGAAGAATTGCCCCCTTGCAGATAGCTACAAAGATCAAAGGTGTCAGTGGGAACTTATCTGAGAGGCAGAGATTGTTCATTGCTCCAGGAAGTCCTAGCAACCTCTGGAGGAACCCTGGTTGATGGTTGCGCTAGAGCAGTGGTGGCGAACCTTGGCACCCCCAGATGTTTTGGAACTACATTTCCCATGATGCTCAATCACACTGCAGAGCGCATGAGCATCATGGGAAATGTAGTTCCAAAACATCTGGGGTGCCAAGGTTCGCCACCACTGCTCTAGAGAATGCAGCAGAAGGAGTGAGACTCCAGGGAACAGAGAAGGATCACTAGCAGATGATCTCACCAGCAACTAGAGAGTGATTCAGCTTGCTACCTGTAGGCGGCACAATCTACTGACCGATCTGTACAATCGGGTAGCTCAGGATGGATTATCTAGTCCTCTTGTGGTGTATTCAGGGGGATATTTCTTGGCCAGGGGTTTCATCGCTGGGTCTCTGGTGGCTTTTCGTGTCTTCACACATTACAATATCTTCTAGCAACCACTGAATTGTGCTGAGGTGTGTGGGGAACACACATAATGTCATCCAATCTCAAAAAGACGGTTTTAGCGATTGAATTCCCTGGAGATGACAGACCAGTAGACCGTATAATGTATCACTGTACATAAAGGTCCATGTTATGGTCGGGGGGTAATGCCCACAGTCTGTGTGTGGAGGGGGTAGTCTTACCAATCCTTTCATTTTATTTAATTCCAGCAATGCTGTACAATTATTTGCAGTGACGTTGTGTAATATACAGAAACCAGAGAAAGATTATATTGTGAAATAAGACTAAACCTGTGTCTGGGCACCTGCGGGCAGTCAAGTTCCAAATGGCTGAAGACTTGCTGAGACTTGTAGTGATTCCACAGCTGGGGATCCAGGCTGCCTATTCTTTGTGTGAAGACTTGCTGGAACTTGTAGTTCCTTCATAGCTGGGGGGGATCCAGGCTTCCTATTCTTTGTGTGAAGGCTTGCTGGGGCTTGTAGTTCTTTCACAGCTGGGGGGGGGGATCCAGGCTGCCTATTCTTTGTGTGAATACTTGCTGGGGCTTGTAGTTCTTTCACAGCTGGGGGGGGGGATCCAGGCTGCCTATTCTTTGTGTGCAGAATTGCTGGGGCTTGTAGTTCCTTCATAGCTGAGGGGGATCCAGGCTGCCTATTCTTTGTGTGAAGAATTGCTGGGACTTGTGGTTCTTTCACAGCTGGGGGGATCCAGGCTGCCTATTCTTTGTGTGAAGGCTTGCTGGGACTTGTAGTTCTTCCACAGGTGGGCGATCTAGGTTGCCTATTCTTTGTGTGAAGACTTGCTGGGACTTGTAGTTCTTTCACAGCTGGGGGGGATCCAGGCTGCCTATTCTTTGTGTGAAGGCTTGCTGGGGCTTGTAGTTCTTTCACAGCTGGGGGGGGGATCCAGGCTGCCTATTCTTTGTGTGAAGACTTGCTGGGACTTGTAGTTCTTTCACAGCTGGGGGGGATCCAGGTTGCCTATTCTTTGTGTAAAGAATTGCTGGGACTTGTAGTTCTTCCACAGCTGGGGGGGATCCAGGCTGCCTATTCTTTGTGTGAAGAATTGCTGGGACTTGTAGTTCTTCCACAGGTGGGCGATCTAGGTTGCCTATTCTTTGTGTAAAGACTTGCTGGGACTTGTAGTTCTTCCACAGCTGGGGGGGATCCAGGCTGCCTATTCTTTGTGTGAATACTTGCTGGGGATTGTAGTTCTTTTACACCTGGGGGGGGGGGGGGGGTCCAGGCTGCCTATTCTTTGTGTGAGGGCTTGCTGGGGCTTGTAGTTCTTTCACAACCGGGGGGGGGGGGGTATCGAGGCTGCCTATTCTTTGTGTGAAGGCTTTCTGGGGCTTGTAGTTCTTTCACAACCGGGGGGGTCCAGGCTGCCTATTCTTTGTGTGAGGGCTTGCTGGGGCTTGTAGTTCTTTCAGAGCCGGGGGGATCCAGGCTGCCAATTCTTTAATAATCTTGTACAATTTACTATCTGTTTTACATCTAAGCACCTTGTAAAATCCGGTATCGCGTTACGCTGGCTGCGCCCCGGGCTGGATTATAAATGATTCTATTATCCTGAGTAGTGCTGACAATTCATCTCCCGGAGTAGAAGTTTCACTCTTATTATGGGAATCCGGCGTCTGCTCGTTAGGTTAGTGGACGCCATTCACCCGGGGCGTATTTATAAAGCCGTTAATGTTTCATGTTTGGAAAATACAAATAATATAATTTCAAAAGTCATTGTCTATTTTTTTTTAATTCTGCAGCTTTCATTCAAATAATCCCCGGAGATCCTGCCATACCATGCCGTTTGTAAACGTACCTTGGTAGACAAATGGTTAATGATGTTGTTACATAAATATTTCCAATTTGCAGCTTTCATTCAAATGATATGTGGTAAGCCTGACGTGAAGGTCCTTCCTGTTGCAGGGTGACAACGTTCTGTCCCCAACTCTCAATTGTGCTCCTGCGTTGTCACCCTGTCACACAGACAAGACATCCCAGGAGACTACTAGTGGCCATTCCAGCAAACATTGCACAGGGTTGTCCACTGTTGTTACCATGTGGAAACCCACTCTGAAAAATGCCATGCAGCCATTGCTGGAGTGCACATGTGATCTAGAGCAGTGGTTCTCAGCCATTGGGCCATGGCCCACTACCGGGTCGTGGCCTCACTCCCCCCATGTCCTTAGTTAGCTGAAGACCCCTAACCCCCCAACGTGCATCCCAGCCCCATAGTGCCATCCAACCTCCCATTGTGCCCTGTAGTGCCTCTCACAATGTCTCCCAGCTCCCATAGTGCCACCCAACCTCCCATAGTCTCCCAGGTCCCATAGTGGCACCCAACCTCCCATTGTGGCCTGCAGTGCCCCTCACCCTCTTACAATGTCTCCCAGCTCCCATAGTGCCACCCAACCTCCCATAGTCTCCCAGGTCCCATAGTGGCACACAACCTCCCGTTGTGGCTTGCAGTGTCCCTCACCCTCTCACAATGTCTCCCAGCTCCCATAGTGCCACCCAACCTCCCATAGTCTCCCAGGTCCCATAGTGGCACCCAACCTCCCATTGTGGCCTGCAGTGCCCCTCACCCTCTCACAATGTCTCCCAGCTCCCATAGTGCCACCCAACCTCCCATAGTCTCCCAGCTCCCATAGTGGCCTTCAGTGCCCCTCAACCTCTCACAATGCCTCCCAGCTCCCATAGTGCCACCTAACTTCCAATAGTGGCCTGCAGTGCCCCTCAACCCCTCACAATGCCTCCCAGCTCCTATAGTGCCACCTAACTTCCAATAGTGGCATTCAGCAATTCTACCATAAAAAGGGACAATGAGACAGATTATGCGACTGATTCATTGCAGGGTTACAGCTTGAGTCATAATTCCCCCCTCATCTGCTCTAAGGCCCGTTCACACTTAGCTTGGACTCAGACAGGTGATATAGAGCATTTTTTTATAGCACTTGTCGAATAGGAGAATAATTGTAAGATTTTGGGCCCATAGACCTTTAAAAGGGTGCACCTGAACAACGCACATAAACACGCATTTCTCAAGTATTTTAAAGGGCCCATTCATCAGTGGGTGCCAAAAACACGTGACCCGGCTCCACAGAACCTTGTGTACTTTTTGGAGCTTTACACGACACGCAGCACAATGCTCGGGTGTAAAGGAGCTTCTTGAGAATAATGGAATTCTTCATGTTGAGTGTTGTCACCTTTCAGGAATTTCCCAACAAAAGGTTCAGGTGTGTATGGAGGATAAAGGAGCTCTGCGACAGCAAGTTACCTGACCCTGACTTATCGGAGGTGGGAAAAGTGCTCAGATATTTTATTACTGTAATTAGATTGAAAAGTTGGGGTATCCCTCCAAGGACGGGGAACACACATTTTCCCGCACAAAGTAACCATTCCTCGTTTGCCTTTGTACAAAGGATATACACATTTCCTACACATAGTAACCTTTACAGGTTTACCTTAGTATATATGTAACCTAAAGGGGGCATAATTGGGACTCTAAATGAGGGATACAAGTAGAGTAGACCACTATGAGGAAGTGAAGTAGAGTAGACCACTATGAGGAAGTGAAGTAGAGTAGACCACTATGAAGAAGTGAAGTAGAGTAGACCACTATAAAAAAGTGAAGTAGAGTAGACCACTATGAAGAAGTGAAGTAGAGTAGACACCTATGAAGAAGTGAAGTAGAGTAGACCACTATAAAGAAGTGAAGTAGAGTAGACCACTATAAAGAAGTGAAGTAGAGTAGAGCACTATGAAGAAGTGAAGTAGAGTAGACCACTATGAAGAAGTGAAGTAGTGTAGACCCCTATGAGGAAGTGAAGTAGAGTAGCTTACTATGAAGAAGTGAAGTAGAGTAGACCACTATGAAGAAGTGAAGTAGTGTAGACCCCTATGAGGAAGTGAAGTAGAGTAGACTACTATGAAGAAGTGAAGCAGAGTAGACCACTATGAAGAAGTGAAGTAGAGTAGACCACTATGAGGAAGTGAAGTAGAGTAGACCACTATGAAGAAGTGAAGTAGAGTAGACCACTATAAAAAAGTGAAGTAGAGTAGACCACTATGAAGAAGTGAAGTAGAGTAGACACCTATGAAGAAGTGAAGTAGAGTAGACCACTATAAAGAAGTGAAGTAGAGTAGACCACTATAAAGAAGTGAAGTAGAGTAGAGCACTATGAAGAAGTGAAGTAGAGTAGACCACTATGAAGAAGTGAAGTAGTGTAGACCCCTATGAGGAAGTGAAGTAGAGTAGCTTACTATGAAGAAGTGAAGTAGAGTAGACCACTATGAAGAAGTGAAGTAGTGTAGACCCCTATGAGGAAGTGAAGTAGAGTAGACTACTATGAAGAAGTGAAGCAGAGTAGACCACTATGAAGAAGTGAAGTAGAGTAGACCACTATAAAGAAGTGAAGTAGAGTAGAGCACTATGAAGAAGTGAAGTAGAGTAGACCACTATGAAGAAGTGAAGTAGAGTAGACCATATAAAGAAGTGAAGTAGAGTAGACCACTATAAAGAAGTGAAGTAGAGTAGACCACTATAAAGAAGTGAAGTAGAGTAGAGCACTATGAAGAAGTGAAGTAGAGTAGACCACTATGAAGAAGTGAAGTAGTGTAGACCCCTATGAGGAAGTGAAGTAGAGTAGCTTACTATGAAGAAGTGAAGTAGAGTAGACCACTATGAAGAAGTGAAGTAGTGTAGACCCCTATGAGGAAGTGAAGTAGAGTAGACTACTATGAAGAAGTGAAGCAGAGTAGACCACTATGAAGAAGTGAAGTAGAGTAGACCACTATGAAGAAGTGAAGTAGAGTAGAGCACTATAAAGAAGTGAAGTAGAGTAGAGCACTATGAAGAAGTGAAGTAGAGTAGAGCACTATGAAGAAGTGAAGTAGAGTAGACCACTATAAAGAAGTGAAGTAGAGTAGACCACTATGAAGAAGTGAAGTAGAGTAGACACCTATGAAGTAGTGAAGTAGAGTAGACACCTATGAAGAAGTGAAGTAGAGTAGAGCACTATAAAGAAGTGAAGTAGAGTAGACCACTATGAAGAAGTGAAGTAGAGTAGAGCACTATAAAGAAGTGAAGTAGAGTAGAGCACCATGAAGAAGTGAAGTAGAGTAGACCACTATAAAGAATTGAAGTAGAGTAGAGCACTATGAAGAAGTGAAGTAGAGTAGAGCACTATGAAGAAGTGAAGTAGTGTAGACCCCTATGAGGAAGTGAAGTAGAGTAGACTACTATGAAGAAGTGAAGTAGAGTAGACCACTATGAAGAAGTGAAGTAGAGTAGAGCACTATAAAGAAGTGAAGTAGAGTAGACCGTTATGAAGAAGTGAAGTAGAGTAGACACCTATGAAGAAGTGAAGTAGAGTAGAGCACTATAAAGAAGTGAAGTAGAGTAGAGCACTATAAAGAAGTGAAGAAGAGTAGAGCACTAGGAAGAAGTTAAGTAGAGTAGAGCACTATGAAGAAGTGAAGTAGAGTAGACCACTATAAAGAAGTGAAGTAGAGTAGAGCACTATGAAGAAGTGAAGTAGTGTAGACCCCTATGAGGAAGTGAAGTAGAGTAGACCACTATGAAGAAGTGCAGTAGAGTAGACCACTATGAAGAAGTGAAGTAGAGTAGACCACTATAAAGAAGTGAGGTAGAGTAGACCACTATGAAGAAGTAAAGTAGAGTAGACCACTACGAAGAAGTGAAGTAGAGTAGACCACTATAAAGAATTGAAGTAGAGTAGACCACTATGAAGAAGTGAAGTAGAGTTGACCACTATAAAGAAGTGAAGTAGATATTTTATTACTGTAATTGAATTGAAAAGTTGGGGTATCCCTCCAAGGACGGGGAACACACATTTTCCCGCACAAAGTAACCATTCCTGGTTTGCCTTTGTACAAAGGATATACATATTTCCTACACATAGTAACCTTTACAGGTTTGCCTTAGTATATGGGATATGTAACCTAAAGGGGGAATAATTGGGACTTTAAATGAGACGTATGGGAATGTATATGCCTCCATCCCTATAACTATATGCAAAAAATAGGGGGGCATGTGGGACTTTGGATGAGGTATGTGTGGCAGAACCAAAGAAATTCATATAAGTATAAAAAAAAATCTGAATGTTTATTTACTAACACAGTAAATGGCATGACATATGGCAGTGATACATACATGATAAATAAAGAATAGCAATATATATTAAAATTATAAAACCAGCATGGCACATTGCAAAATAGGATATACGTAATAGTCCTCCATGTCATGAGGTCAACAAAATCACAGGATACCAAGATATGGTCTAGTAAAGATGGTTAGACCATCTATGAAAATGTTGGTGTGAATAAATGCATCTGAATGGGCTCAACGGATTTCGGGGACTCGATCCACTCATCAGGAGCGGGTGCATCTATAATCTAGAAAAGGATATAAATAACTAGTGTAATCTAATGTAGGAACCAAACATGGCAAAAAATGGATGGAAAGAAATCGCTAGCCATGCCTAGAAATACTCACATAAGAGCTGGAGTGAAAAGCCATGTGGTACCACAAACCAAGGTCGGGCAAACATGTCTATGCCGGGAGCTGTGGAAAGAGACCCAGTAGAGAAGCCGGGAGCACACTTGTAATCCCCAGAGGGGTGAGATGTGTGAAAAAATCTTTATATTGTGGTCAAAGGGAACTGTAAATAATATAAAATATAACCATAGCAGTGTGTGTATACTAATGTCACAGGTGATATAGAACACATGACCACTATGAAGAAATGAAGTAGAGTAGACCATTATGAAGAAGTGAAGTAGAGTAGACCATTATGAAGAGGTGAAGTAGAGTAGACCCCTATGAAGAAGTGAAGTAGCGTAGACCCCTATGAAGAAGTGAAGTAGCGTAGACCCCTATGAAGAAGTGAAGTAGAGTAGACCACTATGAAGAAGTGAAGTAGAGTAGACCACTATGAAGAAGTGAAATAGAGTAGACCACTATGAAGAAGTGAAGTAGAGTAGAGCACTATGAAGAAGTGAAGTAGATTAGATCACTATGAAGAAGCGAAGTAGAGTAGAGCACTATGAAGAAGTGAAGTAGAGTAGACCACTATGAAGAATTGAAGTAGAGTAGACCACTATGAAGAAGTGAAGTAGAGTAGACCACTATGAAGAAGTGAAGTAGAGTAGAGCATTACGAAGAAGTGAAGTGGAGTAGACCACTATGAAGAAGTGAAGTAGAGTAGAGCATTACAAAGAAGTGAAGTAGAGTAGACCACTATGAAGAAGTGAAGTAGAGTAGAGCATTACGAAGTGAAGTAAAGTAGACCACTATGAAGAAGTGAAGTAGAGTAGATCATTATGAAGAAGTGAAGTAGAGTAGACCATTATGAAGAAGTGAAGTCGAGTAGACAACTGTGAAGTAGAGTAGACCACTATGAAGAAGTAAAGTAGAGTAGACCACTATGAAGAAGTGAAGTAGAGTAGAGCACTATGAAGAAGTGAAGTAGAGTAGACCATTATGAAGAAGTGAAGTAGAGTAGACAACTGTAAAGTAGAGTAGACCACTATAAAGAAGTGAAGAAGAGTAGAGCACTATGAAGAAGTGAAGTAGAGTAGAGTAGAGCACTATGAAGAAGTGAAGTAGAGTAGATCACTATGAAGAAGTGAAGTAGAGTAGACCACTATGAAGAAGTGAAGTAGAGTAGATCACTATGAAGAAGTGAAGTAGAGTAGACCACTAAGAAGTGAAGTAGAGTAGAGCACTATGAAGAAGTGAAGTAGAGTAGATCACTATGAAGAAGCGAAGTAGAGTAGAGCACTATGAAGAAGTCAAGTAGAGTAGACCACTATGAAGAAGTGAAGTAGAGTAGACAACTGTGAAGTAGAGTAGACCACTATGAAGAAGTAAAGTAGAGTAGACCACTATGAAGAAGTGAAGTAGAGTAGAGCATTACGAAGAAGTGAAGTAGAGTAGACCACTATGAAGAAGTGAAGGAGAGTACAGCACTATGAAGAAGTGAAGTAGAGTAGACCATTATGAAGAAGTGAAGTAGAGTAGACAACTGTAAAGTAGAGTAGACCACTATGAAGAAGTGAAGTAGAGTAGAGCACTATGAAGAAGTGGAGTAGAGTAGATCACTATGAAGAAGTGAAGTAGAGTAGATCATTATGAAGAAGTGAAGTAGAGTAGACCACTATGAAGAAGTGAAGTAGAGTAGACCACTATGAAGAAGTGAAGTAGAGTAGATCACTATGAAGAAGTGAATTAGAGCCTGTGACCCAGTAGGGCAAAGTCTCAAAGTGAGACGGGTGAAAAAGGAAAAGCAAAAAGGACATAGAGATCGAAACTAAAGTGATTGTATTGTACTCATGGAAAACACCAAGGTGAAGGCAATGTGCCAAGGATACTCCCAAAATAATTACCTTATTTGCTCATAATAAAGCAAATAGTCAAGCTCCAGGAACACTGGTGCAGAAGTACACATGAAGTGCTGCCGAAAGGCCTGCCTACCACTAAATGGGGATTATTTATGTGCGCCCAGCGTCACGCTGGTGTGGCACAAAAGACTATTTTCTTAGACCGTATCTTGACATGGAGGACTATTACGTAATACCCTATTTTGCAATGTGCCATGCTGATAGTACAATTGTAATGTATGGTGCTATTCTCTTTTATCATGTATGTGTCACTGTCATATGTCATGCCATTTACTATGTTAGTAAATAAACATTCATATTTTTTTTAACTTATAAGTTATATGAATTTCTTTGGTTCCGCCACACACACCTCATTTAAAGTCCCACATTCCCCTCCTTTTTTGTATCTAGTATATGCGATTGTAAAGTTCGGGGAACCAGCTAGATCGCAGGACACAGGCTCTTCAATCAGAAGGAGGTTTATTAACCACCTGAATTTCCGGGAGGCCATCATAGGACGTCCTCCCCTTTGCGCGCCCCCTGCAGGGAGCGTGCAGCGTGCCCTGTGATCACTGAGTCACCGAGACTCGGGTGATCACTGATCCGAGTAAGGGGCTGATCCTGGCCCCTTAGCACGTGATCAGCTGTCAGCCAATGACAGCTGATCACGTGTGTAAACAAAAGCTCGGTAATCTGCTTTTTTTTCTCCTCACGCTGACAGCATGAGAATAAAAAAAGCCGATCACCGGCTTATGCTCAAGGGACATCTGCCTCCTCCTCTGTGCCTGCAAGTGCCACCTGCCATTGCCCACCACTGCCACCTATCAATGCCCATGAGTGCCACCTATCAATGTCCACAAGTGCCACCTATCAATGCCCACCAGTGGTGCCAATCAGTGCCTCATCAGTGCCACCTAGCAGTGCTGCCTTTCAGTTTAACCTATAAGTGCCCATCACTGCCACCCATCAGTGTCCATCACTGCCACCCATCAGTGCCACCTAGTAGTGCCACTTATCAATGTCCACAAGTGCCACCTATCAATGCCCACCAGTGGTGCCAATCAGTGCCTCATCAGTGCCACCTAGCAGTGCTGCCTTTCATTTTAACCTATAAGTGCCCATCAGTGCCACCCATCAGTGCCCATCAGTGCCACCCATCAGTGCCACCTAGTAGTGCCACCTCTCAGTGCCCACCAATGCCATCTATCAATGCCCTTCAGTGCCACCCATCAGTGCCATCATTCAGTGCCGCCTATCAGCACCCACCAGTGCCGCCCTATTGGTGCCCATCAGTGCAGCGGGGGAGGGGGTTAAATGCCCAGTAAGCAAGTGGTTAAACTTAAACAGCTTCACAGCAGCAACAACAACAGAAAGAAATATCAGTCTCACCAAGTTGCAGAGCTCAGAACTTAAACAGTCCTTAATTTGTATCGCAGGTAACTTTCTCTGCTAGTAGGTTTCCAGGCAGGACACTGCCGTGCGCTTTCACATCTATTCACCGTCCACCGTCCACCATTCACCGTCCACCATCCACCGTCCACCATTCACCGTCCACCATCCACCGTCCACCGTCCACCATTCACCATCCACAGTCTCTACTATACTCCTCCACACCCACCTACAACTTCCTGTCTGGTTTTACACCCACTTCCTCTGACAGGTGAGTTAACCCTTTTGTACCCTTAAAGGGACCACAGTCCATACAGAGGGGAAATATAGCATCTTTCCAGGACCCAGCCACAGCGTCCTCTACATATCCCCCGTGCCCCAACGCCAAGTAGGTGGAGGAACAGTGGAGCTAAAACATGGACTCGGGAGAGGGCATCTGCATTTTGATGCGGTCTCCCAGGCCTATGCTCCACTACAAATTTATATTCCTGGAGTGCCAGGAACCAACGAGTAATCCTGGCATTAGTCCCTTTACCTTGTCTCATCCAAGTTAAAGGAGAATGTTCAGAAATCAGCCTAAACTTCCTCCCCAAGAGGTAACATCTGAGGGATTCCAGAGCCCACTCAATGGCCAGACACTCTCGTTCAACTATAATGTAGTTTTTCTCCGCTGATGTCAACTTCCTACTGAGAAAGTCTACCGGGTGCTCCTCGCCACGAACAACCGCGACAACACCGCTCCCAATCCTACATCGGAACAGGGGCGGACTGACCATTCGGCCACTCGGGCACTGCCCGAGGGCCCTGGGCCACTAGGGGGCCCCATAAGGGTTGCCAGCCTCAGTAAAACCAGGGACAGTATGTAAAAATCTGTGTTTTTTTTTACATCTGTCTCTGAAATGTCCCTTACCGACATCCTTTTGGTCTAAAAATCCAGAGATTATAGCGGCCCCACCTCTCCAGTACCTTCTCAGCCAATAGAAACATGTCTGTGTATACTGTGTGATTGTATACTGTGTGTGTGTGTATACTGTGTGGCCCCATAATCTCTGATTGCCTGGGGGCCTCATAATCTCCTATTGCCCGGGGGCCCCATGAGTTGTCAGTCCGCCCCCGCATCAGAAGCACCAGTCTGGACAACAAACTCTTTGGGTTTTCAATGCTTAGGGGCCTCCACAGTGTTAAATCCAGAACTGAACTAAGTGTCAATAAAGTTGGGGTTACATCTATATAATGGGGCCCATATTGAGTATTACCACCATTAATACAGAATTATGAAGACTTGGCATCGATAGACTTCATATGTGTGTAGGTAATGTTAGGTGTTTGTCTTTCACTATGTGTCTGCGTTATGCTCTCTACCTTCCAACTGGCGCACTTCCATGTTTTCGGAGCAAACAGTGATATATTTATAACTGCGACATGTGAAGTCAACTGATGGTCTATTATTACATTTCTCCTTTGATGTCTGTATAGACCTTGTCCTCATATCTGTCAGGTAACAGAAGGCGCTTCTGTTACTGTTCCCATAATAATATTATTTTTTAAAGGTCAGCTGAGCTGAACCCCCAAAATTTAGGGTTACCAGTGGCCCCCCCTTAGGGTCCTTTAAGACGGGCGGCCTGATCAGATCCAGGGCTGGTGCAAGGATTTTTGACACCCTAGGCGAAACCTCATTTTGCCGCCCCCCCCCCCCGCGGCTGGCTCCGCCCCCTTTTTTCTGCCCATGTAAATCCCACCTTTTTTATAAATTTCCCATCAAATGCAGCCTCACCAGTGCCCATCAAATGCAGCCTCACCAGTGCCCATCAAATGCAGCCTCACCAGTGCCCATCAAATATGCAGCCTCACCAGCGCCCATCAAATGCAGCCTCACCAGCGCCCATCAAATGCAGCCAGCCTCACCAGCGCCTATCAAATGTAGCCTCACCAGCGCCCATCAAATTCAGCCTCACCAGCGCCCATCAAATGCAGCCTCACCAATGCAGCCTCACCAGTGCCCATCAAATGCAGCCTCACCCTCACCAGTGCCCATCAAATCAAATGCAGCCTCACCAGCGCCCATCAAATGCAGCCTCACCAGCGCCCATCAAATGCAGCCTCACCAGCGCCCATCAAATGCAGCCTCACCAGTGCCCATCAAATGCAGCCTCACCAGCACCCATCAAATTCAGGCTACCAGCACCCTTCAATGCAGCCTACCAGTGCCCATCAATGAATGTTTGCTTGCTGCGGGAGTCAGGACACAGACACAGTCCTTCACTACTGCTGCGCCTCTGACACTATGTGTGAGCGGAGAGGCGGCTGCCTGCTGATGCTGAGAGTTAGTTGCTTGCTGAAGAGAGAAGAGAGTAGGAAAACCAGTGTCCGGGCGCCCTAGGCAGCAGGGCGCCCTAGGCGGCCGCCTAGTTTGCCTAGTGGTAGCACCGGCCCTAATCAGATCCACCTTTCAGTTTTTCAGGTGGATCCGAACAGAAGCTCAGTGTTAGTTAGCTCCGGGTTCGTCTATCTCCTAAAAATAAGTTTCTTGGATTGAAATGTGACGGATCTGAGGTAAAAGGATATAAATTAACGAGCGTTTGTTTAATTCCGCCTGCCCATAGAGCTAGCATGGGTCAGGCTGGAGGAAATACCTGACATCTGTTCCATTCTGCACCGGTTCAGCAGCGGATCTGTGCATGGATCCTGTGATGACGGAAATGGGCACTGCCCTTATGAAAGGGGCCTCAGGGCTAAGCTACATGAGCGATGCCCACTTGCTGGCAGCCACCTCAATGTCAACTATGCATCTGAAATCAGAAGTAGAATCAATATGAGAGGTCTTTTCCCACTGGTGGTCAATATGAGAGGTCTTTTCCCACTGGTGGTCAATATGAGAGGGCTCTTCTCCCATTGGTGGTAAATATGAGAGGGTCCTTCTCCCACTGGTGATCAATATGAGAGGGCTCTTCTCCCACCGGTGATCAATATGTGAGGGCTCTTCTCCCACTGGTGATCAATATAAGAGGGCTCTTCTCCCACTGGTGATCAATATGAGAGGGCTCTTCTCCCACTGGTGATCAATATGAGAGGGCTCTTCTCCCACTGGTGATAAATATGAGAAGGCTCTTCTCCCACTGGTGATCAATATGAGAGGGCTCTTCCCCCATTGGTGGTAAATATGAGAGGGTCCTTCTCCCACCGGTGATCAATGTGAGAGGGCTCTTCTCTCCCTGGTGATCAATATGAGAGGGCTCTTCTCCCACTGGTGGTAAATATGAGAGGGCTCTTCTCCCACTGGTGATCAATATGAGAGGGCTCTTCTCCCACTGGTGATCAATATGAGAAGGCTCTTCTCCCACTGGTGATCAATATGAGAGGGCTCTTCTCCCACTGGTGATCAATATGAGAGGGGTCTTCTCCTACTGGTGATATGTATGAGAGAGCTCTTCTCCCACTGATGGTCAGTATGAGAGGGCCCTTCTCCCACTGGTGATCAATATAAGAAGGCTCTTCTCCCACTGGTGATCAATATGAGAGGGCTCTTCTCCCACTGGTGATCAATATGAGAGGGCTCTTCTCCCACTGGTGGTAAATATGAGAGGGCTCTTCTCCCACTGGTGATCAATATGAGAGGGCTCTTCTCCCACTGGTGATCAATATGAGAGGGCTCTTCTCCCACTGGTGATCAATATGAGAGGGCTCTTCTCCCACTGGTGATCAATATGAGAAGGCTCTTCTCCCACTGGTGATCAATATGAGAGGGCTCTTCCCCCATTGGTGGTAAATATGAGAGGGTCCTTCTCCCACCGGTGATCAATGTGAGAGGGCTCTTCTCTCCCTGGTGATCAATATGAGAAGGCTCTTCTCCCACTGGTGATCAATATGAGAGGGCTCTTCTCCCACTGGTGGTAAATATGAGAGGGCTCTTCTCCCACTGGTGATCAATATGAGAGGGCTCTTCTCCCACTGGTGATCAATATGAGAAGGCTCTTCTCCCACTGGTGATCAATATGAGAGGGCTCTTCTCCCACTGGTGATCAATATGAGAGGGGTCTTCTCCTACTGGTGATATGTATGAGAGAGCTCTTCTCCCACTGATGGTCAGTATGAGAGGGCTCTTCTCCCACTGGTGATCAATATAAGAAGGCTCTTCTCCCACTGGTGATCAGTATGAGAGGGCTCTTCTCCTACTGATGGTCAATATGAGAGGGCTCTTCTCCCACCAGTAGTTAATATGAGAGGGCTCTTCTCCCACCAGTAGTTAATATGAGAGGGCTCTTCTCCCACTGGTAGTCAATATGCGAGGGCTCTTCTCTCACTGGTAGTCAATATGCGAGGGCTCTTCTCTCACTGGTGGTCAATATGAGATGGTCCTTCTCCCACTGATAGTTAATATGAGAGGGCTCTTATCCCACTGGTGGTCAATATGAGAGGGCTCTTCTCCCACCAGTAGTTAATATGAGAGGGCTCTTCTCCCACTGATATTCAATATGAGAGGGCTCTTCTCTCACTGGTGGTCAATATGAGATGGTCCTTCTCCCACTGATAGTTAATATGAGAGGGCTCTTATCCCACTGGTGGTCAATATGAGAGGGCTCTTCTCCCACCAGTAGTTAATATGAGAGGGCTCTTCTCCCACTGATATTCAATATGAGAGGGCTCTTCTCTCACTTGTGGTCAATATGAGAGGGCTCTTCTCTCACTTGTGGTCAATATGAGAGGGTCCTTCTCCCACTGGTACTCAATATTAAAGGGCCCTTTCTCCCACTGGTGGTCAATATAAGAAGGCTCTTCTCCCACTGATGGTCAATATAAGGGGGACCTTCTGCCACTGACCACCAACATAAGATGCCACCTCTCCCACTGATCACACTGATGTACTGGGAGTTTATATTTAACTTAAGCGGGAATTGATCAAGGACTGTAAATTATTGCCAGGGTTCCTCCGGGGTGCAAACGTTGAGAAAGGCTGCCCTGTGGATTAAGCGACACTGGAAGCATGTAGTAGCATATTTTAGAGATAATTTGTACAGCATTGGATCCAATACAAACTGTCAGCGCATGAGTAGTGAAAAGGATATAATCTTTCTGTTCAAGTACATCTATTCAGAGTTCATTCAAATGTTCTCATATAAAAAGGTGATGATATCTACGGGTTGGCAGCTCTCTCTAGGCTGTGAAATCCTTTACACAATATAGGACAGAGCCGATGCACTTTCTATCTGTTCTGTAGTAATATGATTGGAGCATTGTACAATAATGCTAGACTGATGCTATTTGTGTAGCTGTCACATACCGGGTTGGAGGCCAAAGTGACGAGAGGTCTCCCCTTGTGACTATGGTCCAAGCACCCCTGGGGTGCCAAGGTTTCATGATGGCGGCTTCAGGAAGGACCCAACTGGAATGTGGATGACAGGTGGATGAAAGTGTCAGCAGTAACATAAAGAACACCAGTGGTAGGCAGGTTAGGCTTCAGCAGTAGACAGTAAGATGGCACCTGTAGAGAAAGAGAGGTATTTATAACATGGTCAAGAGCAAAGCCAAGGCCACATAAAATGCAGCGCTTACCAAAAGGCAAGCTCTTATGAGCCTTGCGGCTAAAATACCCAGCCAGGGCCTCTGTCCGGAGGGGTGTTGAATCTCCACAGGTATTGCTTGGGAAGAAACTTGCGCTAAGCACCAAACGACCAGGGAGACTCGAACATCAAACCACCAGGGGGATAGATCAGGCGTTACACAGAAATGTAAAAAGACTCTCCATAGTGTACAACGTACCAAAAGGTTTAGTAAAGCTTTTAAAATTGCACTTACAGAAGTGATGTTTAAAACGGTCAAGAGAAAAACAGCCGGCTGGCTTGCTAACACCAGTCCACTGAGTACAGCACGATGACGTCAGCATGTCAAACCTCCCTACGTGTGTTTCGTCACAATCTGACGTCGTCTCGGACGATGTCAGGGGCCACACCTGAAGTCTCTCATATCAAATAAGTTAAGCACTACTGCACTAAAAAGTTACTCTGCTCAGCATTTTGGAAGCAGAAGAGATGGGACATGGACAAATAATAATTCTGTTCTTTCTGTCTTCGGTCTGTTGATTGACATATTCTGCTCCAAACTCCTGCTGAGCAATGTAAGGAATATCTCCTGGCATTCACTGAAGTATTCCAGAATGTAGCCGGAGCGTGTGACCTGGGACTTTGACCTGGCAGATAGATGCAACATGGGAGATGTAGTATTTAAGTGCTACAGATGAAAAAAACCTGTCAGAGGAAGATGCTATCAATTACCAGGTGTGACTTATCTCTGAGAAGGCTGACCAAAGACTTGTGGTATACACAATCTTGTTGTATTTGTGGAGAATATGTCTGTGCATGTACAGCGTGTCATGTATGCTCTGGAGGATTGGAGGAGCCCAAACCTAGGTTCTCTAATGCCGCGTACACACGGTCGGAATTCTCGTCAGAAAAGCTCTGATGGTTTTCCTGTCGGAATTCCGACGGAATTTCACTCAAACTGTCTTGCCTACACACGGTCACACCAAATTCCGACGGTCAATAACACCGCGACATACAACACGTTCGACGGCACTATAAAAGGGAAGTTTAATGCTTCCGAGCATGCGTCGAATTGTTTCCGAGCATGCGTCTGAATTTTGCGTGTCGGAATTGCATACACACGATGGGAAAATCCGATAGAAAGGTTTTCCGTCGGAAAAATTAAGAACAGGCTCTCAATCCAAAGTCTGTCGGAAATTCCGACAGAAAAAGACCGATGGGCATACACACGGTCGGAAAATCCGTTGAAAAGCTCCCATCGGACTGTTTCCATCGGAAATTCCGACCGCGTGTACGCCGCATTAGAGGACGTCACGATGATCAAGTAAATTTGGTACTAGTAGGAAAAAGCCTTCCTTGAGGTTTCTCCTGTAGGGGAGTCGCCTGCCAGGTGGACTTTGAAGGGGCCATAGAATGTTTAGGACAGAATTAATGATGGATATAGTTGTTCTCGAGAAAATATATTTTAGTGAATAAAAAAACACAGTCCATTGAGAATTCTTTCCTTTTGTACCCTATGGTTCCTAGGAGTACCTTCAAAAAACACCTGGCAGGTAGACTTTCTACATGAGAAAAACCTAAGAAGAAGACAAGACTGGGAGTGACCATAGATGAATTATAATATACAAAACCATATTGTATCGCTTGTGGAGAATAATGTCTGTCCATGTAGAGAGTGCCAATTAGACATGTGCACAACAAAAAAAATTGTTTATTTTCGTTTCATTTTTTTCGTTTCCGAAAAAAAAATTGTTTTTTTTTGTTTCGTTTTTTTCGTTTCCGTTGATTCGTAACGATTCGTACATTCGTAAGTCGTCGTTGTTCGTATTCGTAACGATTCGTAAGTCGTCGTTGTTCGTATTCGTAACGATTCGTACATTCGTAAGTCGTCGTTGTTCGTATTCGTAAGTCGTCGTTGTTCGTATTCGTAACGATTCGTACATTCGTAAGTCGTCGTTGTTCGTAACGATTCGTAAGTCGTCGTTGTTCGTATTCGTAACGATTCGTACATTCGTAAGTCGTCGTTGTTCGTATTTGTAACGATTCGTACATTTGTAAGAGTTATTTTTCGTTGATTCGTTTTTTCGTTAGTTTAATTTGTTTAATTCGTTTATTCGAAATTCAGACGCATTCGTAGTTATTCGTACATTCGTAACATTCGTAGATTCGTAATCGGAGCATAATTCAGAATTTTATGTAATGTGTATGCTATTATTACATTTTAATAATTTACGAATCGAAAAAAAAAAAAGTTACGAATCGAAAAAAAAAAAGTTACGAATCGAAAAAAAAGTTACGAATGTACAAATTTTTTTTTGTTCAATCCATTCATTACGAATCGAAAAAAAAAAAAAAGTTACGAATCGAAAAAAAAAAGTTACGAATCGAAAAAAAAGTTACGAATGTACGAGTTTTTTGTTCAATCCATTCGAAGCACGTTAAGCAGCACCATTGTAAGAGACACGGAAAATTACCAATTCAACAAAAAAAAAAAGTTACGAATGTACGAATTTTTTCGTTCATTTTCGTTGTTCCTTTTTTCGTTTTTCGGATTTTCGTTGCTTTTCGGATTCACATCATGACGATCAAGTAAATTTGGTACTAGCCGGGAGTTGGAATCTAACACAATGACAGCGTGCTCCATATGTTTAATTACAGCAACATTCAATTTAGACAGCAGAATGTAAACTTTCCATCGGCCGGGGGCCCGAGGAATGTGACGGCGGGAGGAGGCGACACTCCAACGAGACCTTCATTATTCCCATTATAAGAGCTCTCTGCTGTGCCAGAACTACAACACCCATCATTGTATACAGCACACTAGCCTGGCAAAGCATGCTGGGATTTATAGTACTTCGGGGACCTCGCTCTGTGATAATCTTTAAAAACTGAACTTAAGTGGAGCGCCACCTGAAAACATTTTTTTAAAAGTCAGCAGCTACAAATACTGCAGCTGCTGACTTTTAATAAATGGACACTTACCTGTTCCAGGTTCCAGCGGTGTCGGCAGAATATGACGAGTGAGCGCTCGTCTCTCGCTGCCCCGCCGCCATCCTCTGTCAGGGAATCAGGAAGTGAAGACGCAACGTCTTCACTGCCCGGGTCCCTACTGCGCATGCGCGAGCCGCGCTGCGCGCCTCTATTGGTCCCCGCTGTGTCCTGGGAACTGTGTTTCCCAAGACACAACGAGGCATTCTCGGATAGGGGCGGGGCAGCTCGGATAATGCGTCCCGGAAGTGGGTGCAGATACCTGTATTATACAGGTATCTGCACCCCCCTCCCCCCTGAAAGGTGCCAATAGTGGCACCGGAGGGGGGGGAGGAATCCGATAAGCGGAAGTTCCACTTTAGGGTGGAGCTCCGCTTTAACCCCTTTTGTAATGTTCCTCTCTGCTTCCTCCCTGTAACACATTTGCAAAAAACAAAAACATTTTTATTCAAAAGAGACTCCACGTGATCAGCCATGTCCAATCACGGCTGATCATGATGTAAACAGGAAGAGCCGGCTTTTCCTCACTCACCTCTGACAGAGACGATCGGCGGCTTTCCTGACAGGGGGAGGTCTGTGCTGATTGTTTATCAGTGCAGCCCCCCCTCGGATGACCGCCCAGGACCACCAGGATGCCACCAGGACCACCAGGGATGGCCAACACAGTGGACCACCAGGTATGCCACCCTAGACCACCAGGGAAATGCCGATCAGTGCCCAGGCAGCTGCCAATCAGTGCCAAACCAAAATGCCAGCCAGTCACAGGCATCCCTAGTGGCACTATCAGTTAAATCTATCAGTACCCATCAATGCCCATCAGTGCCGTCTTTCAGTGCCCATCAGTGCCACCTATCAGTGCCCAGCAGTGCTGTCTATCAGTGCAGCCTTTCAGTGCCCATCAGTGTCGCCTATCAGTGCCCACCAGTGTCACCTATGAGTACCCATCAGTGCCGCCTATCAATGCCCATCAGTGTTGCATATCAGTTCCACCTATCAGTGCCCATTGTCAGTGCCATCTCATCAGTGCCCATCAGTGCAGTTTATCAATGCCCATCAGTGAAGGAGAAAACGTACTTATTTACAAAAAAAAAACTAAGAAAAAATTATTTTTTTCAAAATTTCTGTTTAGCAAAAAATAAAAACAGCAGAGGTGATCAAATACCACCAAAAGAAAGCTCTATTTGTGGGAACAAAATGATAAAAATTTAGTTTGGGTGCAACGTCGCACGACCGCGCAATTGTCATTTAAAAAGTCTCTGAAAGTCGCTGAAAGCTGAACATTGGCCTGGGCAGGAAGGTGCGAAAGTGCCCCCCGGTATTGAAGTGGTTAAAGAGGAACTCCGGGGGAAATAGTAAAAGACAAAATCTCATCCGCCTGATATACATTGAAATGATTAGAAGGAAACGTTTCTATTTTCCACTTTCTGTCGTCCTGCGGGAAGTGACGTAACCCCCCGCCGCCGCAACATTTCTCCAAACTGACCGCTAACTAGAAGAGTGCTTTCATTATAACCACCTGAGCAGTCTATCTTGTATTAAAAAAAAAAGCAGCATTTTCCTTTTAGGAAATATATTAGGAAAAATGAAACTCTGTTGCAGTTGATGGCGGTAATTTATCTTCAGTCTCTGTGGAGACTTTTGGGAGACGCGGTGAGCCAATCCTACGTCTGGAGGATATTCTGCGCACTATGAGGTTGTCATAGTTACCAGAAAGTAACATTTGAGTTTTCTGCAGTTTCCGAAAATTTGATGTTTTTTTCTTATATCATATTGCAAAACAAATCATTAACCACCTGAGATCCGCGCCATAGCCAAATGACGGCTACAGCGCGGATCTGATGTGCCGGGACGACATCTATTGACGTCGTCCCGGCAACGAGCTGCCTGCGCGCCCCCTGAAGGGCGCGCGCGGCGCGCTCTGTGATCCGCGAGTCTGTGAGACTCGCTGGATCACAGATCCGAGTAAGGGGTCGATCCCGACCCCTTACCACGTGATCAGCTGTCAGCCAATGACAGCTGATCATGTGATAATTACCGAGCCAGTAATCGGCTTTTTTTCCTGCTCGCGCTGACAGCGCGAGGAGAAAAAAAAAAAGCCGATCACCGGCGGCAGTGAGAGGGACATCAGTCCCTCTCACTGCAATATGCCAAGGGTCCATGGTGCCCACCATTGCTAATAAAAGTGCCCCCAGTGCCATCTGTCAGTGCCCCCAGTGCCATCTGTCAGTGCCCCCAGTGCCATCTGTCAGTGTCCACAGTGCCATATGTCAGTGCCCACAGTGCCAGTGCTGCACATCAGTGTCCCCTACCAGTGCTCATCAGTGTCACCTACCAGTGCTCATCAGTGTCCCCTACCAGTGCCCAGTGCCACCTATCAGTGCCCATCAGTGCCACCTATCAGTGCCCATCAGTGCCATCTATCAGTGCCACCTATTAGTGCCATCTATCAGTGCCCATCAGTGCCATCTATCAGTGCCATCCATCAGTGCCCATCTGTGCCACCCATCCGTGCCACCCATCCGTGCCACCCATCCGTGCCCATCAGTGCCATCTTTGCTGTGCCCATCAGTACCGACTTATCTGTCCCCACCAGTGCAGCCTATCAGTGCCCACCAGTGCAGCCTATCAGTGCCCACCAGTGCAGCCTATAAGTGCCCACCAGTGCCGCCTCATCAGCGCATATCAATGAAGCAGAAAAATTACCTGTTTTGCAAAATTTTATAACAAACTATTAAACATGATTTTATTTTATTTTTTAATTTTCCATCTTTTTTTATTTGTTTAGCAAAAAATAAAAACCCCAACTGTGATTAAATACCACCAAAAGAAAGCTCTATTTGTGGGGAAAAAATGGTAAAAATGTCATTTGGGTACAGTGTTGTATGACCGCGCAATTGTCATTCCAAGTGCGTCAGCGCCAAAAGCTGAAAATTGGTCTGGTCACGAGGGGGGTTTAAGTGCAAAGTAATCAGGTGGTTAAAAAAATATACATACACAGCGGGTAAAATAGGTATTGAACACGTCACCATTTTTCTAGGTACCGTATATACTCGAGTATGAGCCGAGTTTGCTGAAAGTGCCCCCCTCGGCTTATACTCGAGTCAAGCAGCCAAAATTTGGGTCTCTGCATGCCTTATTATGGAATTGTCCATTTTCACCGGGATGGTAAATTCTGTAAATTGGAAGCTGACAACACATCCCGCGGATCACACTTCTGGCTGGCAGAGACAATCCGTTGGCGTCACATTTTCTCGTTCGCGATCTGTTGCCAACTATTTCCACAATACTCCGGGATTACGGCTGAAAAATAACAGCTAAGCTTACCAGACAGAAACAAACAAAGTGCATCCCGAAAGCTCTAAATATAGAAGCTCTGCATTATAGGATCGAGACGGGTTCTCGGTAACTCGGAGATGTGGTCTTGAGTTCGGTTCTCGGCAGAGATGAAAGCAGCTAAACTCACGCTATTGCTGGGTATGGAGTTGAGCTGTGTTGGCAGTTCTTTAGTGGCTGATGGTGATGGCTGGCGGGGTGACGCTGCTATTGGCATCCATATATTAATTCTCCACAAGTTTTTAATTTATTGTAGTATCTTGGCATGGAATAGGTTGGGGCACCGCCTGTCAAACTCGCTCGCAGTAGCAGCATAGTCCAACAATGTAAAACTACCATTGAGCAATGTATAAAAAAACAAGGAGGCGGCAGTAGCACCTCATGAACGCAGTAAGGGGGCAGTAAGCATTACTGCAAATGTGAAAGAAACTTGAAACCCATCATCCATTTCACACTTACCACCAACCAGGTCACTTCAGGGGCGGATCCAGGGGGGGGGGGGCAACGGGGCAATTGCCCCCTCTGAGAAATTCGTGATTGGCAGGCCAGTCAGCGGATGAGTAAGTGAGCGGGAGGGTGAGTATCTGGGTTAAACAGCGGGCGGGTCAGTCAGTGGGGGTCGGCAGCGGCAGGTGAGAGAGAGCCTGAGCTGGCAGGTCGGCGCCGGCGGATGAGTGAGGGGGGGTCGCCAGGTGAGTGTGCGGGCATGCAGGGCAGACATTGAGTGAGGGGGCGGGCCGGTCCGCAGCTGAATGGAGAGATGCGCCAGTCAGTGAGCCAGCGGGCGGAGAGCAGAGAGATGATATCATCTCTCACCGCCCGCCCTGCATCACTGCAGTTCCGCCCTCACTGTACAGTCACGGGCAGCAGAGAGATTACATCATCTCTCTGCTGCCTGCATTCACTCTGACAATCTGAACCTTAGCAGGCCATTGACAAAAGGCAACCTGTGTAAGGTGATGTGACAATCAGCAAAGTGTGGCAGGTGATGTGGCAAGTGTAATCTGCAACGTGTGGCGGGTGACAATCAGCAACATGTGGAAGGTGACGTGGCAAGTGTAATCCGCAATGTGTGGCAGGTGACGTGGCAAGTGTAATCCGCAATCTGTGGCAGGTGACGTGGCAAGTGACAATCAGCAACATGTGGCAGGTGACGTGGAAAGTGACAATCAGCAACGTGTGGCAGGTGACGTGGCAAGTGTAATCCGCAATCTGTGGCAGGTGACGTGGCAAGTGTAATCCGCAATCTGTGGCAGGTGACGTGGCAAGTGTAATCCACAATGTGTGGCAGGTGACGTGGCAAGTGTAATCTGCAATGTGTGGCAGGTGACGTGGCAAGTGACAATCAGCATCTGGTGGCAGGCAAGTGACAATTCGCAGCTTGTGGCAAGTGACAAGGTGGATCTGAAGGCAGGTCGACGTGGAAAGTGACACGCTCAGGGCTCCCACTGATTCTGCATTATGGTGAGTTGAAGGATTTCATTTTATATTTCAATGTAATAATAGAAATAATGTGCTTCAATCATCCTAACACCATAACAACCATGGTGCAGTGATGAGGAAAGCGCCAACATCAGCCATTGCCCCGATAAATTGCCCGCAAAAAAGCGTATTTTCTGGCAGTGCCCCTCCCGAGACTAGACTCTGGATCCGCCCCTGGGTCACTTCCCAGCCACATCCCATGTTGGCCCCCTCCCTTCAACTTACATTACAGGTGACCATTTCCCAACCTGCATATGACAGACCCGACTCCAAAAGATATCACTCCCAGTTCTCCCCCCACCCGCTTATTGATATCCCTCCATGACCACCTCACACCCCCCTGGTGACAGACCTCTCTCCCCAGCCTGTCCCCCCACACCCTCCCACCTGCTGACCTGTGGATGGGGGAATCCCTCCCGCAGTGTTATTTTGTTCTGCCAGTGGGGAGCCTTCCCCACCTGCACAATACAATGATCAGTGTTGCTAACTATAGCTGGCAGCACTGATTGTTTTGGGAAAAACCTGACAGGCTGGTTGTACTCAAGTCGATTAATAGATTGACTTGTGTACAACCAGCTAGCCCATACTGTACATAGATTGACTATGGCTGGTCTCTGCTTAATTGGCGTAATTTCAATTCATGGCCCGCTTAACCACTACGCAGTCCCTAAACATCCTTCCACAAACCTTTACATTTTTCCTTCCCAGATTCCTTCATCTTCCTCTCCTATAGATAGTGCCCACTGTCATACCCTCCACACTCCTCTCCTATACATAGTGCCCACTGTCATACTCTCCACACTTCTCTCCTGTACATACTGCCCACTGTCATACCCTCCACACTCCTCTCCTATACATAGTGCCCACTGTCATACCCTCCACACTCCTCTCTTATACATAGTGCCCATTCTCATACCCTCCACATGCCTCTCCTGTACATACTGCTCACTGTCATACCCTCCACACTCCTCTTCTATACATAGTGCCGACTGTCATACCCTCCACATTCCTCTCCTATACATAGTGCCCACTGTCATACCCTCCACACACCTCTCCTGTACATACTGCTCACTGTCATACCCTCCACACTCCTCTCCTATACATAGTGCCCACTGTCATACCCTCCACACTCCTCTCCTATTCATAGTGCCCACTGTCATACCCTCCACACTCCTCTCCTGTACATACTGCTCACTGTCATACCCTCCACACTCTTCTCCTGTACATACTGCCAACTATCTTTTTTTTTTTCACTCTCCTCTCCTGTACATACCACCCTCATATTACATTCCACACTCCTCTCCTGTACATACTGCCCCTATCATACCCTCCACACTCCTCTCCTGTACATACTGCCCCATCATACCCTCCACACTCCTCTCCTGTACATAGTGCCCACTGTTATACCCTTCACATTCCTCTCCCTCACCTGCACATACTTCCCACTTTTATACCATCCATACTCCTCCCCCATGCCTCTTAGACGGCTTTCACACCAAGCCGCGGCCGTCATCGGCGGTAAAGCGGCGCTATTTTAGCGCCGCTTTACTGTGGTTTTAGCAGCGTAATTCGGCCACTAGCGGCTCGGATTTAACCCCCCGCTAGTGGCTGAAAAGGGGTTAAATCCGCCCGCAAAACGCAGCCGGCGATATCGCAGCGCTGCCCCATTGATTTCAATGGGGAGGAGCGGTGGAGGAGCGGTGAGTTCACGGCTCCTCCACCGCTCCAAAGAAGCTGCTGGCAGGACTTTTTGTGACGCCCTGCCAGCGCACCGCTGCAGTGTGAAAGCCCTCGAGCTTTCACACTGGGGTGCATGTAGCAGATTTTTTCAGGCGCTGTACAGGCGCTATTTTTAGCGCTGTAGCACCTGAAAAACGCTGGCAGTGTGAAAGGGGTCTTACAACAGTTCTTTAAAATGATATTGAAAATCCTCAATGTTACCAGCTCTAGAATGGGCGCACCTTTGTTCAGGGCTCAAGTCCTGCGGGAACGCATGGGAACGGAGTTCCTGTACATTTTCAACAAGAGGAACTCGGTTCCCGTTAGCAGCCGCGTCCTGCAAGACTTTGAAGTATGCGAGCTGTGTGGCAGGTGCTATACCAGCAGCCACCGACACAGCTCACAATAGTAAGTGCTGCACACCTGACCATTCAGGCATTGCCAGTAGGGGGCCCCATGACAGCTTCCTCTTCGATCTACCTGACAATCACAGCTAGCTGACGGGTAGATCAGGTCAGGTAGAGATTGTATTTAGTCAGACCTCTCATGATGCGCTCCTCCCCGCCACCCCTCCTGATTTTCTGTCTCCTCATCTCCCCCCCAGTCTCCTGCATACTTGCTCTGTGTGTCCCGCTGAATCCCCCCTCTGCTATCTTCAGTGCCATATGATGAGAGAACCCAGAGGAGGAGCACAGCTATTCTGCTCACAGGACATGCAGGGAGAGAGGTGAGCTGAGGGAGGAACATCAGTTTGGGGTGGTAAGCTGAGCACAATACCTGGCAAAGTTTAATGCCAGGAGGGAAGTTTATGTGGAAATATGTGAAGGGTTGGAATAGCAGCGAGTGTGTGTTGGAGCCCTGCAGAGTTTGCAGCCCCCCCTAAGCTAACATACATCTCCTAAGCAGGAACACATCACTAGGGGTGCAACGGATCGTCGCCGATCCGTGATCCGAACGGGTCACCCCGTTCGGATGGGCACACCCCGCGATCCGCGGCCTCAGCGTTAGGAAAGGCTGCGGCTTCGGCCTAGCTCCGGAGCGGCGGGGGCGATCTTGGTACACCCGCCCACTGTTTACAATGTGATCGCTCCGTCAAATGACGGAGCGATCACTTGTAAACAAACTCTGCGATACCCTGCCAATATTACAGTGGGGGAGAGGGCGCGGATATTACAGTGGGGGAGAGGGCGCGGCTATTGCAGTGGGGGAGAGGGCGCGGCTATTACAGTGGGGGAGAGGGCGCGGCTATTACAGTGGGGGATATGACGTGGATATTACAGTGGGGGAGATGACGTGGATATTACAGTGGGGACTATATGGTGGCGGAATTTTCACAGGTTTTTGCAAATTCAATTATTATTTGCTGATCCGAAAAATGATCCGATCCGTGACTCTGATCCGAGGATCGATCCGATCCGTGAGTTTTTTGATCCGTTGCACCCCTACACATCACTATCTCCCCAAGCATTCTGTCCAGATAATGTGCAGTTCATTTATGACCTTTCCGTTTAACCCTGTGTTATCCAAACTCTGTTCAATGGAAAGCGTAAACTCACCACATAAACACTCTATATACAAAATAACATTCCCCAATAAAGATCAGAACATGATGTTCATATTTGCATGGAAGCACAATTGAATGAATGCTGATTATTCAGAGAATTACCGTATTTATGTTTATTGAGGATTGTTTTGTTTTTTTATGTACTAACAGTTAAGCTTCATACACACAATACGAAAATTGGATGAAAAATACCACTTTTGAAGTGTTCGGGCATATAAGTGTATCATTTCTTTTTTTTTTTTGGTGGGCGAGTGGATCTTGGGTGGGAGTTCCCACACTTTTTTCCCCAGGACTTGATCCCTGCCTTTGTTCCATCTTCACCCGGTCTTCCTTCCGGGTTCTGTGCCTTCGGTCACTTGCCTTGGCCGGGCTGTGTTGCTGTCACTTCTACGCATGCTCATTCGCATCCTCGCTCTCTCTCACTCCCCCCCTCTCTCTCTCTCATCCTCCCTCCCTTACCCCTCTCCCCTCTCTCATCCCCTCTCTCTCTCTCATACTTCTTCTCTCTATTTAATTTAATTTGTTATAACAAAAAATTGTTTTTTTTTAATATAAAAAGCCCCACCATAATCCTCAGCACCAGGCCCATGATCATGGGCGTCCGCAGGTAGAGGCAAGGGGGGGGGGGGGGGGGGGGCAAGGGATCGGATCAGGAGTTTGTTCCCCACTCGGTCTTTATCCTAGCGCTGGCGGCCGGCCCTGTCCTCACCCAGAATGAAAACGGGTCTTGCCAGCTGTTGGCCATCATGGACATCCTACTGGCATGCAAGGTACCATATTGAGCATTACACACACCACTGGGACATAGGGGCACTTAAGGGACTGCAGACAGGGCTAGGGGGTCCCTCTCTCTGACCCCTGTTAAAGCTGGATTTCTAGCTTAGTTAAAATCATTATAGATATAAAAATGATAAAGTGAATAACGCAATTAAACCTTTGTCTGTATAAGCATATAAACGTACGATAACCGTGCGAATAGTTAAAACAGTTACAATTTATTTATATGTCCAGAAAAATAATAAATAAACATTTCAGATTACCCAAAACATATTAAAGTCCTAGGGGAAAGAAGGGGAGAGAGAGGGGGAGAGAGAGAGGGGAGAGAGAGGGGGAGAGAGAGGGGGAGGATACATTACATAATAACTCACATGTCCATAGCATCAGGCTAAGAGGGAGCTCCCAGCATCAACCCTTGGTATTTATGTTGTTCCAATAACCCACTCCTACCAAACAAACACCTCATTGGTTCAGAAGTGCATTGCCTGATTGGTTCCCTGCAGCCTAATGTTAGTTGGTTGAGTTGCCTAGGCAACGAAGCATGCTTCCCACACTAGCCTACCCCTCAGCCCTCTTTTGATAGAACATACATTAGCATATCAAAAGGTGAGCTACTAGGCAGATACCAGACTCCTCTTACTTAATGTTCTAATAAACCATACACATCCGATGGGACATGGCAATCCAATTCCATTTTAAATATTCAAACTCTCCACCACAGTTCCCCCTGAAGTTCATTCTTGAACTTAAGTAGTCCTTCAATGATTTTGTACCCACCCACAACAGCCCAGAAGTCCCAACCCTTCCCCACCACCACCACGGCCTCCTCTTCCTTTCTTGAACACGCCGGAACTCCTCAAGGTAGGCTTAAGACAGGAAACAAATCCAGGTGCCCTTGAGGCTTCACATCTAAACCATGAGTGTCTGTACTGCAATGTTTCATCGCCCCTCTTTCTTGGAAGAGCGGAACTCCAACATTGATGGCGGGATCCTGGCATATCTAGTCCTGTAACTTGGTGAGACCGTGTAATGGTTTCTCTGCTTGGATCGGACCGCGAGACAGCACTTTTCAGCATGGTGAAGAACAGTTCAGGGTAGTCTTACTTGTCACATTTGTCTCAAGAGATGGCTTAATTGTCTTCAGGTGGTGGTTGGGCGGGCCTCCAGACCGTCGTGTATGAATACATAAAACAAACAAAAAGGAGAATGTCAGTGTACAGATATTGGAGGAATGCCAGACAGGAGCAACGGTCATCAAGACTTAATACTTATAAGGGGTGCAATGGGGATGAGTAAAGTGGGCTCCCCACAGGGAACGGAGTCCAAGCAACAGACAGTATCATCCATGGCCCTTGATGGTAGGGATAGTCAACACTGCCTGTCATTGCAAGGTCCCGGGGTCCACCACACCTGCTCACGGGGCTCAGGTTAAAGCAGTAGGTAGACTAAGGGGGGTAGCATTACATTAAGACATAAAAACACGGGATGTCCAGGGATACTTTTGGTTCAAAGTTATGGTACACTACTGGCGGGCAGGGAAAATCCTTTTAAACAGATACATTATCTTGAGAAGATGGATGATGAAAACCCAGAGAAAAAATTAGAATGAAGCAAAAGCAACGGAAGAGAGGTGAGTAATGAAATTAATAATGGAAAGGGAAGAAAAAAAAAAAACCTACAGATTTAATGCTACTCCAACCAAGACGGTTAAAGAGCATGGAATCTGGGTTAGACAAAAAAACAAATATAATGGTTGGAAAAAAAACTAAAAAGAAATAAAAAAATAAAAATGAAAAATAAAAAATAGCACCAAAAAAAATCATACTAAAAAATAAAAAAATAAAAATATAGTTTCTAAAAAAAAATTCTCCCATACTAGCAATTAGCAGTATTTTCTCCCAGGTCAGGTACACAGATATTAACAATGAGAGGGAGGAAAGAAATAAAATGAAAAAATAAAAATGATTAAAACCTTTTTTGGAATTTAGGTAAAACCTGACCGCATATTATTACTATAAATTGAAAAGGCTTATCCCTAGAACCAAAAAAACAAAAAGAAAAAATATAGTTCTCGGGTCCTCTTTTAAATGCACACAATCCCCTACGTTGGTCTCTAATAGTTACCCAAATTAGGACGGCAACAGGGTGGAGTTTACTAAAGCTGTGGCCCTAAGACTGTACCTGAATTAACTTTTCCCACTAAGAAACTCAACATTAGAGATATCTGGATTGACCTCTTTTGATCTTGAGATCACCCAAATCGTCCACTTCACTCCTCCCATGCTCAACATTAGGACCGCTCTGGAACTCCTCCACCCCAATATGTCCAGCCAGCCCCTACCCTGACCACCACTAGGTGATCCCTAAAAACTCTTAATGTTACCTCAGCTAGCTCCATATCAGATAATTCCCAACAGCTATTATTTTGCACCACCCTCCTCTCCTTAGATCATAAACCCCTGAGTAGGGCCCTTCTATTCACGCCCTGCACAGACTGTTGTCATTATCAGATCCTGTTGCACAAACCACCCAACTACCAACTTTTTTAACTCCTCCCCGAACCCCAACAGAAGTTTCAGTAGGTGTAAGGGGAGGTCAGGTTTTTCCATAAAAAACTTCCTTCAGGGGTGCTTGGGGTACAACCCGGGGTTCCTGCTATATCCATGCCAAGGGCAAGAGGAGATGTACAATAGACTCCCCCGAAGTAGTGTACCCTGCTGATTACCATTTAACCTGATGCTGAAAACAGTGCATCATTAGACATGTGATACCAGCACCAGTACCCTGGTAACTTTGTTTAGGACCAGTTGGGACACTACCCCTCCTGTGCCAGCATTGTTGCCTTTTCCCATAGCACAACACCTTCCTTTCTCCAGCACTCATTCGTACCAGTCATCTGAGGCTGTCCGGACTCAAACCATCAGAACAAGATGGACTGCAGGGTGTAACCCAGTAGAGTCTGTTAAAGGCTAGTACCCAGATTGACCGAGATATCTGCACAATGCTCCATCCCTGTCATTAGGGATGAGACCAGTGCAAGTTAGATTTTGATGATCCTGGAACTGAGTCATATACCAATCTATTATGATTCATAGGCAACCTGGATACTACCCTCACCTACCCGGTGCCCCCCCCTCCAGCTCCAACGGCCGTCTCCATTAAGCCTCTCTTTATCCTAAGTATGGGAAATAGTCTGAAAACCCGTATTGAAAACCACCTGCCAACAGGTACACTCGATTCTTTATAGAGGCTGCACACCTTCTCCCTCCTTTATCAATTCGGTAATCAGACCATGTTATCCTTCACCCATACAAAATTAACTGCCTATACATCCTGCACAACTTTTTCTCCAGACTCAACCAAAACTTTACAATACGAGGCCAGACCTATACACTTTCAACTTGTATGCAATCCGGCAGGCCCTCGTACTTCACCTATGCAGATAAATTTAGGTAGTCCAAAACACAGCTGAATGGGCTGACCACTAGGAGCATAAACCACATAATGGTGCTGAACCCAGGGAAAATAAAAAAATTGTCTACGATTTCCTTCTGGTTCTGAAAGCCGTGAAACCCAATTATCCTCTGAAAAACATCAATAAAATTTAGTAATAAACATTCAATTTTTCGCCTGAAAAAAATAATGGTTATATATCTGTAACAAGACATTAGCATATGACACAAATATACATTTACATTACATAAACAGTGCACCTTATTTTTAAAATAGCAAAAATTGTTGAGCTCAACTTATTATTAATATGTATTACTTAATACATATTAATACCACGTGGATTTGTTTTATGGTATACCAATAATTCCCCAAAAAAAAATATTCACCATGGTGAGAAAAAAATTAGCAACTCGCAATAAAACGTTTTTTTTTCATTTTTCAACAAATCATACTTCACCAGAAAATCTCTTGCCGAACTGTCTTCTGGAAAACAAACATTTTAGTAGATACATCTTTCAATTCATTAGTACAGATCTCAGGTCATTTGCATGTCAATACAGTTCTTTTTGCATACTCACAGATCTGGTCGGAAACAAGGGGGGGTCATTTGGGTTGGCTGTCAGCAGCTGCGACAGACACAGGACACAAAATATATATGGCATATTCCACACCCTCGCACGATTAGCTGGGTCAAAGATGACCTCTAGACATCACACATATTTCATATTTTCTATAATAAAAACGCCCACCTTCCAGGGATTTATCCTTGCAAAAACACCAGGAATGAAACATTGTTGGTGACAACTGGATTAGTAGCATTATTGGTACATACCTTAGGTGTGGAGGCTGTTCCCCTGATCATCACCGCCACTACTCTGGGGATGTGGTTCTATTGGCCCTGTTTGTCCCTACTTCTCAGCATTTGGTGCGCTTTCTCCTTACCTCCCACCATAAAAATATTCACCTCATCAGTTCTATGCATTGATTCTACCATCCATGCGTTCCATGCATCTCTTTATTGTACCACCGGGCTTCCTAAGCTTTTGGTTTAAAAGTACCTTTTTTAGAATAAATTCTGTCAGTCCAGCAATCCCACTCTTGCATATTTCACAGTCCAAGGCCCATATTTATCTATCATTTCTTCCTTCGGGGTCAAGTGGTATGGTTCCCCACGGTTAGACACCCTCTTTAAAGCGATTCGATTACCCATCCTTTACGGACAATGGACCTTGAACTGATCCCCCAACCTCTTTAGAGGTTGCCTACTTCAGAGGTAGCGACCCTCTGGACAAGAAGTGGGTAGATAGGCCCCTCCCCTATCAACGTTGCTGCCTTTTTTTCACTACTTGCCAGAGCAATATTCTCTGCCCGGCTATAGTCCTTCAAAAAATTAGCCTAGAGATTTCCTGAACCAAATAATAGTCCAATCCCTTCCGTGGACTTTTCAGAAATATTCCAAAAACAAAAAGCTTATTACTTCTGTTATCTCAAGAATGTTTAGCACAAACTTGGATAATCCGGACCATATGCGTATTATTACAGGAGGTAGTCAACTGATGCACACCTTTTCGATATGAGTTATAGTAGTAACAACATCGCCAGTGTTTACAGATCTAATTACAAAACTTACGATTCACAGTTAGCAGTTTATAAAGAGAAAGATTCATACTAGGGCTGAAACAACTACTCCACCATAAAATCAATCGACTACTACCTTCACAATTGATCGGCCAGTAACACAATGGGATTAAAAAAACAAAACGAGCCCTCTATTGTACAAAAAAAACAACAATCACAAATGTAAACTATAGCTTCCACAGCTCTACAGTAAAACTGAACCCCATACAGTAGTGACTATCTGCTCCCCAAATTACCCTCTTGAAATGTATCGATAAATTCCATTTAGAAATGTCTGTTTAGAGTCTTCACTAGTTTGTCACAACTCCTCATCCAATATGCCTAAATATCATACACCGCTGTCATCACTAGAGCTCCGTGGAGACTCAGAGTAGACCCAACAATGTGTCCTGTTCACTTTCTTAGCTAGTTAGGAAATACACTTTAAAAAAAATATAAATAAAGATACTTCTCATCCTTGTTGTCTTGTTCATCAATCTTCTCTGCAACGACCCAGTCACCTGTCACTTGTCACCTGTCACCTGTCACAAACTTGGCTAGAATTAGAGTGGTTAGTATCATTGGTTTAAAAAAAAATTGTCACTCGGCCCATCCTCTTCCCCCCCTTTTCCTCATCTTTACAAAGTGGAGGAAAACATGCCGGGTTTAGAATGGGGTAGAGCCTCAGAAACTCCTTGGACCTGAAAAGATACTTATACACACACAAGTTATTAATCTGTCAATCATAAACAATACAACATTCGTGTCCATTGGTAAATTGTCAATGACATTCGTCGAAACCGATAATAGCCAAACCCTCTACAACCCTTACTTTCACGTTTTTACTAAAATACAACACCCACAACACGACTGTCGTGGTAGGTTCAGACTTATTCTTGTTACCACATAGAACATGACACAACTAAAACTTTAGACAAACATTTTGATACAAATGTGGGGGAGATATTTCATAGTTCCTAAATCAAAAATTAAAATTAAAACCAACCAGATGGAATTCTGCCTTCACTCTTAGCAAAAAAAAACTACATAAAATGGGACAGACACGAGAGCATCTCAGAATATTGTATGGACCAGCCACACAAATTTCTGGAATGGGCATCTGGATTTTAAGCACAGTTCCTCCTCTGAGAATCACAAAAGCATGTACTACACATCCATCAACGCACTCACCATTACAGATTTCTGAAGCCAAAACTGAACTACTTCCAAGATATTTTTTATTCTGGGGTCTACCACCAGACATCAAAAATACCCTCCACAGCTTTAAGGGGTCTCATGTCCGGAGCCCCAAACCCAGATCTCATGTGTAAGGCAGCTGTCTGACTGGTTTGGGGCCTCACCCAGGGCACCCATGCACTAATCCGATCAGTACTGCTAGTGACTTATTTTTACAGTACTGGCACCCAGCGTTTTCCGATTATTATACACGGCCTTCTGGTTTGCTAGCGTACTAATCCTCACATTTACTCTACTACCGGTTAAATGTGTTGTCAGACAAACTACAAAACACCATGAAATCCTCCACTATTCAAAACAAATATTATGGCTTCTCTCTGTACCTCGATATTACAATAATTTTAATGCCTCCCCAAAACAGTATTACAATATAAACCTTAAATTTACTTTAAAAATCAAAAAGATTTGTCCTAATTCAAAAGACCCCAGGCCCCTCCCATCAACTTCCTGTTGCACACCTGAACAGGAAGAGGGAGGGGGAGGGGGAGTCTTGAATAGCGTCATATTTTGTCTATCAAGACATTAGAAAAAATCTATGGCTAGCATCAGCAAATAAAAAAAAACTTTTCCTGGAGTGGGTGGAATTAACCCCCATGTTGCAATTAACCCCCTTGACTCACATATCCCCTGGGAAGTCAAACCACCAGTTTTAAAACCAGAATACCACACAACAGTGCAACAAAACTCCTGCAAAAAGACGGCTGAAAAAGGTCAATCAAAGCCCTTCCCTTCCACTGTAGGCCACAAACAATCAAAAAATGACACACACCATTTTAAAAGTACGCCTCTATAAACACAAATAGCAATTCCATCCAACCACAGCGGACACAAAATGGCAGCTGGGCCAAACGAAAATCAAGACCTGGCCCATGGTGAAAAATGGCGCCATTAATTCAGTACAAGATTCAGCTCGGGGCTAAAATTATCAGAAACAAAAAAGCAGTTGCAGTAATCGCAAATCGGTCAACGGCAAAATGGTGGATGAGATCCGGACTACAGAAAAATGGCCGACATTAACAAATGAAAACCAACACACAAACTTTTTTCCTCCCTACAAACACTGACCATACACTTGAGACACCAATATTACCACTTATCCCTAGACAAACACAATTAGGGTCTATCCTAAAATATAGGCATATTCAACGAAACATAATTGTTGGAGTAACAGCGCTGTCTAAACTAGTGAAAAATTAACACATATACTATTTAAGTAGTTAATGTGAAAACATTATTTTATGTCTTTTGTGGAAAAAAAAAAATATATAATGGATTCCTGCTGCAACCTTATGTGAGATACACACAAAAGCACAAGAAAAAGAAAAACTGGCTGCGCTGGAATAATAGAAATCAATAAACACTCCTATTGTGTAGGCTAATACATTTAAACTGCCTTAGTGTATGATTTAAAAATCTAAATTATGTACACTTTGTGACAAGTGTAATATATGTATGATCCAAAGTACAAATACTAATAACAGAAATACTATTAATAATATCAGAAATACATAATAGTGAATCCGAGTTCAAATATGATCGCATAGAGAACAACAGAGGTCCAACATGTGGACTAATAAAAATTAAGGGAGAAGCCTGAGGCCCCCACCCCCCCCCCCTAGGGTGTGACAACTTCTATTGTGTCCCAACAATACATGGTCTACTGGCTAAGAAACAGGTTTTTCGACTTAAAAACCAAACCTTTTTTTTTTTTTTTTTTTTTTTTTTCCAATCTCATTCAAATGGTCAACTGAAATTGCTCTTTTTTTTTTTTTTTTTTGCCAAAGGCGCATATCCTTTTCCACTGTCTCCAAGATTTCAAATGGAGCCCTTCTATTTACACGTACAATTTATTTCCCTTATATACCCATTATTCAAAATCAGTCTCATCACAGTATTATTGCAGACAAAAGGTTATATATCTATAAAACATTGTTCAAAGAAGCTTGCTAGTTTTGAATGTTTCGCTCAAAACGTCAAAACTCCTCACACACGGGCAACATCTGTTAAAGCTGGATTTCTAGCTTAGTTAAAATCATTATAGATATAAAAATGATAAAGTGAATAACGCAATTAAACCTTTGTCTGTATAAGCATATAAACGTACGATAACCGTGCGAATAGTTAAAACAGTTACAATTTATTTATATGTCCAGAAAAATAATAAATAAACATTTCAGATTACCCAAAACATATTAAAGTCCTAGGGGAAAGAAGGGGAGAGAGAGGGGGAGAGAGAGGGGGAGAGAGAGGGGGAGAGAGAGGGGGAGGATACATTACATAATAACTCACATGTCCATAGCATCAGGCTAAGAGGGAGCTCCCAGCATCAACCCTTGGTATTTATGTTGTTCCAATAACCCACTCCTACCAAACAAACACCTCATTGGTTCAGAAGTGCATTGCCTGATTGGTTCCCTGCAGCCTAATGTTAGTTGGTTGAGTTGCCTAGGCAACGAAGCATGCTTCCCACACTAGCCTACCCCTCAGCCCTCTTTTGATAGAACATACATTAGCATATCAAAAGGTGAGCTACTAGGCAGATACCAGACTCCTCTTACTTAATGTTCTAATAAACCATACACATCCGATGGGACATGGCAATCCAATTCCATTTTAAATATTCAAACTCTCCACCACACCCCCATCACCCCTCTCTGTCACCCCCTCTCTCTCTGTCACCCCTATGTCTTTTCACCCCCTCTCTCTGCCACCCCACCCCTCTGTCTCTCTCTGTCACACTCCTCTCTCTCTGTCACCCCCCTATGTCTCTCTCTGTCACCCCCTTTCTCTCTGCCACCCCTCTCTCTCTCTCTCTGTCACCCCCCCTCTCTCTTTGTCACCCCCACATGTATGCAGTCTCTTAGAGTCTCTTGTGCCATGTCCCCAGTCTCTTGAGCCATGTATGCAGTCTCTGACAGCCTCTTGGGCCATGTATGCAGTCTCTGGTCATCTCTTGTGCCACGTCCGCAGTCTCTTACGGTCTCTTGGGCCATGTATGCAGTCTCTGGTCATCTCTTGTGCCATGTCCACAGTCTCTTACAGTCTCTTGGGCCATGTATGCAGTCTCTGACAGTCTCTTGGGTCATGTATGCAGTCTCTGACAGTCTCTTGGGCCATGTATACAGTCTCTGACAGTCTCTTGTGCCATGTCCGCAGTCTCTGACAGTCTCTTGGGCCATGTATGCAGTCTCTGACCATCTCCTGTACCACGTCTGCAGTCTCTGACCGTGATAATGACATTGTCAAAAAGGGTCAGAGCATGGGTGACCTTAAAAATTATGCCCCCCCCTGAAAAAAGTTCTGCGGACGCCCAGGCCCATGATGTTCTTAATCCGGCCCGGCATGTGAGCCATTAATGATCTAATTTCCCAGAAGCTACCAATACTTTGTGTACTGCTGATCCATGGGAGTGAGCGGAGCAGAGCTGCTTCTAGAAGAGGACCTCTTAGTAACCCATGAACAAGTATTCATGAATAAATTCCTGACATGACAATTCAACAACAGGATCATTTTTTGGAAAAGTTCCACCTTTTATCATTAAGTTCCACCATTTTATCATCCCTGCTCCAGTCCGGTGACTTTGCCTATAGGCTGAGATGATGGGGGGGGGGGGGGATGGGGGGGATCGGGGGGGTTGGGGTCGTCCACAGCTGAAAGTTCTCCTAATTCCTCCTACAGACTGTGAACACCAGAACACATCTGGAGGGAATTTGGTTTCCCATGCAGCTGTGAATTACGTATTTCGATAACAAATTATCCTCCTGCTCCTACTCGTTGTGTATTCGGATATACGCCAATCCAAAGCCGTTGCGGCTGCAGACTGAACGATGGCGGCCGGCTGTTCTGCGATTGTTGTGGGGCGTCAGATCCCAGAATATTCTCTATGGAAGGGCTATGAAGTCTTAAAATATATCTAAAGCCAAAAAAAAAAAATTTCAGTTTTGGATGGAATAGGGACGGATTAGAACCTCTGACAGGCTTTAAATGTTCAACCTTTCCCACTCATTGTCACTGGGACAGAAAATGATGGAAATCCAATATTTTACACTGGTGACTTGAAAAGGAGGTGAGAGCAAATCTACTAATAGAGGATTTCCCCTCACATTTGAGAGATACACATAAGGAGGGGAAGTTCAATTTCCCCAATCAGCTCTTAACTGGGGGGGTTGGATGGGGGAGAGCTCTGTACTGAGGGTGAAGGTAGGGGGAGAGCTCTATACTGGGGGGGTCTGTACTGGGAGGTTAGGTGGAGAGCGTTATACTGGGGGGGTGTTAGGTGGGGTTCTGTACTGATGGGAATGTAGGGGAAGAGTACTATACTAGGGGGCAGGGGCGGACTGACCATTTGGCCACTCGGGCACTGGGCCACTAGGGGGCCCCATCAGGGTTGCCAGCCTCAGTAAAACCAGGGACAGTATGTAAAAATCTGTTTTTTTTACATCTGTCTCTGAAATGTCCCTTACCGACATCCTTTTAGTCTAAAAATCCAGAGATTATAGCTGCCCCACCTCTCCAGTACCTTCTCAGCCAATAGAAACATGTCTGTATATACTGTGTGATTGTATACTTTGCTGCCCCATAATCTGATTGCCTGGGAGCCCCATAATCTCCTATTGCCCGGGGGCCCCATGAGTTGTCAGTCCCCCCCCTGCTAGGGGGTAAGGTGGGGGGGAGCTCTATACTGGGGGGGAGGTGGGAGGCTTTGTACTGAGGTGGAAGGTGGGGGGGGAAGCTCTGTATTGGGGGATTATAGGAGGTGGGGGGACTCTGTATTGAGAGGGAAGTGGGGGGAGAGCTCTATACTGGGGAGAAGGTGGGGGGACTCTGTACAGGGGGGAGCTCTATACTGGGGAGAAGGGGGAGCTCTATACTGGGTGTAAGAGGAGGAGGTGGGGGGCTTTGTACTGAGGTGGAAGGTGGGGGGGAGCTCTGTACCGGGGGATTATAGGAGGTGGGGGGACTCTGTATTGAGAGGGAAGGTGGGTAGAGAGCTCTATACTGGGGAGAAGGGGGGAGCTCTATACTGGGGAGAAGGGGGGAGCTCTATACTGGGGGTAAGAGGAGAAGGTGGGGGGCTTTGTACTGAGGTGGAAGGTGGGGGGGGGGAAGCTCGTCCCAAAATGACATTGCCAAATTTGGATATGTTGTAGTGTTGGGTCCACTGGGTTTGCATACCAAATTTGGGGTTCCTAGCTCCAAGTGGCCCCGAGATAGGGGCCCCAAAGTCAGGTCGGAAAATGTCAAGCCCTTTTCTGCAGAAGAGAATGACATTTTCCGAACCGACTTTGGGGCCCCGTATCTCGGGGCCACTTAATGCTAAGAACCCCAAATGTTGTAGTGTTGGGTCCACTGAGTTTGCATACCAAATTTGAGGTTCCTAGCACCAAGTGGCCCCCGAGATACGGGGCCCCAATGTCGGGTCAGAAAATGAGTATAAGCCAAGGGGGGCACTTTCAGCACAAAAAAATGTGCTGAAAAACTCGGCTTATACTCGAATAAATACGGTAGTAATAATTTTAATATTAAAAATGTTATTCATAATTTTTGTAAGTTTTGGATCTCAAATTATTTTATTAAATATAGCAGATTGGACTCTCATCATCAATGATATGATTTAAAAGCATAAAAATTAACAGTGTGGCGTTATCTCGCCGTTCTCACGTCACTTCCGGTATCCGGTCAACATCCACTTCCGGCCACTCCCTACGTGTTACGTCATCCACGTGACTTCATCAGGGGAAGTCACGTGGATGACATAACGCGTAGGGAGTGGCTGGAAGTGGATGTAGACCGAATGCCGGAAGTTACTGTTACTTTTTATGCTTTTAAATCATATTATTGATGTAAGAGTCCAATCTGCTATATTTAATAACATAATTTGAGTGTTTTTGACATACTACACTATTGGAGGCATTTCTTTCCTCTGTTCCTCCTTTGCGAGTTTTATCACCATTGGAGTGTGCAGGTGTGGTTGCGGAGTATCCATGCAGTCATAGTACATGCAGGGACGGTGGACGCCCTGGTGGCGGATATCGGAATAGGAGAAAAGGCTATCCATATGATTTTAATGCTGACACTACATGGAGTGGAGGTGAGAACAAATTATCGTGTGACAATCGTGGCGTAATTGGGGTGCCATTAACAAGTAATGGATTCGAACACACGTCCCGCGATTTGCCACAATTTGGAATCGCGGGCAGAATCACGACGATTCTTCCAGCAATTCGAATGGCTCAGGTGTGAACGGAGCCTTAGGGAAGGAAGGTAAAGATTGTCTCTCTTGGAATAGCGGTAAGTTTGCCGTGTCAGCTTCTCTCTACCCAATTTTTTTTGGAAGTCACACGATGAACCTTGGGCTCGCTCTGACAATCGCAGCGTGCGCTCGGATCCCGGAGCCAGTCTTGGCACTGATTCCTCCATTAAATCTGGCTGCCCGTTCAGGATCGCTGCTGATCCGAGGAGTGGATTGTAATGGGGGGGGGGGGGGGGGATGTTCGGCACAATTAGAGAGCAGCTGCTGCAGCGGATAATCAGGCGCTGGAGTCATGCCGCGACGGCTGCAAACAGACTTTTCAATGAGTGCTTTATTGGCGCCAAACGCAGGTTTATAATATCTTATTTTTCAGACAACGGGGACGGGGGAAGGGGGGGGTATGCAGCTGGAAAATCTAAATACAGGAAATATAGAAATCCTGATGTTTTTTTAAAGCTGAACTCTGAGCACAAAAACTTTCATTTCAATTTATTCCTCAACAGCCGCCAAGGGTATAAACCAACCTTGTGTGCTCCATTTCTTTACAAACCAGCTGAGCAGAGCTGTGGGAGGGGCTCAGCAGGCTCCACCCACTACAGGCTGCCTGCAGATAACTACAGGAGGGGGCGGAGGCAAGACGAGTCCCCCTGCACAAGGAGAGAGAGCAGAGCTGTGGGAGAGGCCCAGCAGGCTCCACCCACTACAGAAAACTACAGGAGAGGCGGAGACAAGACCTGACTCCCTGCACAAGGAGAGAGAGCAGAGCTGTAGGAGGGGCTCAGCAGGCTCCACCCACTACAGAAAACTACAGGAGGGGCGGAGACAAGACCAATCATTCTGCACAAGGAGAGCGAGCAGGTGGGAGGGGCCCAGCAGGTTCCACCCACTACAGAATATGACAAGAGGGGCAGAGACAAGACCAATCACTCTGCACAAGGAGAGAGAGCAGAGATGTGGGAGGGGTCCAGCAGGCTCCACCCACTAGAGAAAATTACAAGAGGGGCAGAGACAAGACCAATCACTGGGCACAAGGAGAAAGAGCAGAGATGTGGGAGGGGCCCAGCAGGCTCCACCCACTACAGAAAACTACAGGAGGGGGTGGAGACAAGACCAATCATTCTGCACAAGGAGAGCGAGCAGGTGGGAGGGGCCCAGCAGGCTCCACCCACTACAGAAAATTACAAGAGGGGCCAGAGACAAGACCAATCACTCTGCACAAGGAGAGAGAGCAGAGATGTGGGAGGGGCCCAGCAGGCTCCACCAACTACAGAAAATTACAAGAGGGGCGGAGACCAATCATTCTGCACAAGGGAGCGAGCAAAGATGTGGGAGGGGCCCAGCATGCTCCACCCACTACAGGCTGCCTGCAGAAAACTACAGGAGGGGGCGGAGACAAGACCAGTCCCCCTGCACAAGGAGAGAGAGCAGAGCTGTGGGAGGGGGCCCAGCAGGCTCCACCCACTACAGAAAATTACAAGAGGGGCGGAGACTAGACCAATCATTCTGCACAAGGGAGTGAGCAGAGATGTGGGAGGGGCCCAGCAGGCTCCACCCACTACAGGCTGTCTGCAGAAAACTACAGGAGGGGGCGGAGCTGTGGGAATTAAATCCTGGGTCACCATCTACTTCCTGGACTGAGATGCCGGCTCAGAGATGACACAGACATGTTAAGCCTGGTGACTGTGCAGTTCTTGGCTGTGTTCACAAATGTCTAACACAGATCAGCCCCTTGTAACTTGTACAATTAAGATTTGGGGGTGGAGCGAAATGCGTTGGGGGGGCGTGGCCTGGTTGGAGCCCAGGCTGAGGCTGTTACACTCTCTCCTATACAGGGCTTGCAGCGATGTGCAGGTTTACAGGATTCCTTTCTCTTCATAAGTTGCTAGATAGTTACATTGTTGCAGTTGATTTTCTACACTTCCAGGTTTGTGACAACCTTTGTTGCAGGTTCTCACCTGCTTTCTGCCCATGTCCGCCCACTCCTGGACATTTATGGGGACCTTAGGGGTAGCTTCACACTTGTGGATCTGCATTTTGTAGCTTTTTTTTTTTGCCTTCTTGAAGTCTATGGCTCAAAAAACAAACAAAAAAAAAATCACCGGCGCTTTTTTCCATGTCGCACAGCAGCGTATTGAGGTGAGAACAGGCCCCAGGTCATACACACAGCCTGCAGGCTATTGGCCACACCAATCAGATTGCAGGGGGGCAGTGGGGTGCTGGGCACTGAAGCGCTCTCTGTATTCCAGCACCCGGTACAGAAAGGGAGACTGGATTGTGGGCGGAGTTATCTCCAGAGTTATCTCCACCCACAGAAAAAGTCCTGTCCTGGGGTAAGTGATCAACAATGGGGGGGGGGGGTAACACTTTCATCTTCAACTGCCATAACCACCAATAAAGGGCGGAAAGTAGATTAATACTTTTATTGCCATGACCACCAAGACAGGCGGGGGTGGGGGGGGGGGGGTTAACACTTTCGCTACCATGAACATTAATATGAGGAGTTAACGCCAATACAGGGGGGGGGGGGGTTAACACTTTCACTGCCATGACCACCAATATGGGGGGGGGTTAACTTTTACTGCCTTGATCACCGTTACAGGGGGGGTGGGGATTAACACTCTCACTTCCCTGACCATCAATACAAGGAGGTTGACAATTTCATTGCCACCCATACTGGGGGGGGGGGGGGATAACACTTTCACTGAAAGGACCAGCAACATGAGGGGTTAAACACTGATCACTAATGTGTGTGTGTGCAGGGCCGGCTTTAATATTGTTTGGCCCCGGGGCAAACCTTTTCTTGGGCCACCCCCCCCCCCCCCCCCCCCCCATGCAGTTTTGCTCTCCACCTACTCTGAGACATACAATAAATAGCAGCTAGACTCAAAATCTGTTTACTGAATCAGGCAGCTATTGCGATTGGTTGCCAGAGGTATCATTACCGCTCACTGACTGGTTGCTAGAGGTTACAGAACACATTACAGCTCACTGGTTTGTTGCTAGAGGTTACAGCACACGATTTCTGCTTGTTGATTGGTTGCTAGAGATTACTGTGGATATGACCTCAGGGGGGCATGATAAACATATGAATGCCACCACTATTTACATGTAAACACAGGGTCTGCAGGTGAGTCCTCTGTACACAATAATAGGGCAGAGCTGGGCAGCATTAATAGCAGCACTTCACACTGAGATATCGGGACACAGCACAGGACTAAAACCTCAAGGGACGAGGGAATTTAAACCAGGATATTTGGCAAGTATGAGGCAGCTGCTTTGGGCCCCACAACAATGACAGGGCCCAGGGCAACTGCCCCTTTTGCCCTGCCTTAAAAACGGCCCTGTGTGTGTGTGTGGGGGGGGGGGTTAACACTTTCACTACCAATATAAGATTGGATAACTTTTACTGCCATGACCACCAATACGGAGGGGGAGGTTAACTTTTACTGCCATGACCTCCAATGCGGGGGGGGGGGGGGGGGGGGGGTAAATTTTACTGCCATGACCTCCAATACAAGGGGGATAACTTTCAATGCCATGACCTCCAATTCGGGGGGGAGATAACTTTTACTGCCATGACCACCAATACGGGGGGGGGGTTAACTTTTACTGCCATGACCTCCAATACAGGGGGGATAACTTTCAATGCCATGACCTCCAATTCGGGGGGGGGATAACTTTCAATGCCATGACCTCCAATTCGGGGGGGATAAGTTTTACTGCCATGACCTCCAATACAGGGGGGATAACTTTCAATGCCATGACCTCCAATTCGGGGGGGTTAACTTTTACTGCCATGACCACCAAAGTCGGGGAGGGGGGAATAACTTTTACTGCCATGACCTCCAATACAGGGGGGATAACTTTCAATGCCATGACCTCCAATTCGGGGGGGATAACTTTCAATGCCATGACCTCCAATTCGGGGGGGGATAACTTTCAATGCCATGACCTCCAATTCGGGGGGGTTAACTTTTACTGCCATGACCACCAAAGTCGGGGAGGGGGGAATAACTTTTACTGCCATGACCTCCAATACTGAGGGGTGTTCTTCCACCAACTAAGCAATGCGATGCACTGCAAAATATGCAGCAGGACCAACATTTTTGGGCGTTGAGATACGAAAATGCGCTGGTAATGAGCGTTCCTCTTGAAGTGTCGGGAGGAGCACTTGAGGCCCTCTATGATTTTCCAGAAGACCACTACTGCCATAGATCATATTGGGGTTTCTCTGGTAGTTCCTTTATGTTGCTCTTTATATTTACAATCGTTTTCTTCAGCTGTAGAATTTCTCTGCCAGAAGACATTAATTGCACCTTCGCGTGTCTATATACAGGTGTTAGTTATTTACAGAAGAACCAGTATGTCTGTTCCCTGGGATCTGAGGCCGCACGCAATGCACCTTCTATGGATGTTTGTACGAAGGATTAAAAGTCTCTTTTTCATGTAGCGGCTCGCTCTGTGTAATTTTGTGCCGGCGCTCCAAACCACAAAGCCCGATATTTCAGAGGCCCTTAAATCTGACTTCTGTTCAGTTCAGGAAGTTTCCAGACCTCACCGTTTTCTGCGCCTCATAGAGAAGATTACCATCAATCCAGCAGAAGTCTCTTCTTTGTAGGCTCGGTCAGTGGCTCTAACCTTTTCAGGATCCAGAAATATGTTTTTCACGTAGGACGGGGTCTCTGACCTCAGACGCTCCAATTCAGCACACAGAAAAACGCCTTTATTCTTAAACCTGAACTCCGGGTATGATCGGTATTGTATAGTTATGTTTGTCCAGCTTGGTACGGTGTAATGCCGCGTAAACACGAGCGGAGTTTTGGGTCTGAAAAATCTTGGATGTTTTTTCCGACGGAATTCCGCTCAAGCTTTGCCTAGCATACACACGGTCACACAAAAGTTTGCTGAACTTTCAACCGCCAAGAACGCGGTGACGTACAACACTACGACGAGCCGAGAAATATAAGTTCAATGCTTCCGAGCATGCGTAGGAATTTTGCACTTCGGAATTGGTACGGACGATCGGAATTTCCGATCGGAACTTTTTCCGACCAAAAAATTGAGAACCTGCTCTGAATCTTTTGCTGGCGTTAATTCCGCCAGCAAAAGTCAGATGGAGCGTACACACGGTCGGAATTTCCGACCTAAAGCTCACATCAGACTTTTGCTGGCGGAATTTCCGATTGTGTGTACGGGGCATAAGTATGTATATCTCATACCTGACCTGCTGGACCCCTGTGGAAGGTGACAATCTCCATAGCAGCCCATGCTACATACAGTGAAAGCTGCGATTTTCTGCATCTTTTGGCGAGCTGCTTCACATTTGGCACAGGAGGTCGCTTGCTCTGCGAAAGAGGGGAAGAAAGGAAAGGAAGTAAGAAAGAAAAAAGGAATGCAAAGATTTAATTGGAAAGAAGGGAAGGAAGAAAGTAGGGAGGGAAGGAAATAGTGAAGGGAGGAGGGAAGAAAGAAGAAAGAAGAAAGAAGAAAAAGGAAAGAGAGGGAAGGAAGGAGGGAAAAAATAAAAAATACTTTATTGGAAAGAAGGGAAGGAAGAAAGAAAGTAGGGAGGGAAGGAAGGGAAAAGGGAGGAAAGTAAGAAAGAAGGGAGGGAAGGAAAAGTAGAGAAAGAAAGGAAGAAAAAAAAAGGAAAAGAGGGGAAGGAAGAAATGAAGGAGGGAAAGAAGGAAGGAATACAAAGACTTAATTGAAAAGAAGGGAAGGAAGAAGGAATGTAGGGAGGGAAGGAAAGAAAAAGGGGGGAAGGAAGAAAGAAGGGAGGGAAGGAAATAGCGAAAGGAAGGAGGGAAGAAATTAAGGAAGAAAAAAAAGAAGGAGAGGGAAGGAAGGAAAAAAAGAGAGAAAGGAAGGAAGGAGGGAAACAAGAAAGGAAGGAGCGATGAAATAAAAAAGGAATGCAAAGACTAAATTGAAAAGAAGGGAAGGAAGAAAGAAAGTAGGGAGGAAAGGAAGAAAGAAGGGAGGGAAGGAAATAATGAAGGAAGGTGGGAAGAAAGGAAGGAAGAAAAAAAAAGGCAAGGAAGATAGGAAGAAGGGAAAGGATAAAGGAAGGAAGAAAAAAAAGGAATACAAAGATCTAATTGGAAAAAAGGGAAGGAAGAAAGAAAGTAGGGAGGGAAGGAAGGAACGGAGGAAAGAAGAGAGGGAAGGAAATAGCGAATGAAGAAAGGAAGGAAGAAGAAAAGAAAGAAAGAAAGAAAGAGAGGGAAGTAAGGAAAAAAAGTGAGAGAAGGGAAGGAAGGAAGGAAGGAAGGAGGAAAAGAAGAAAAGAGGGAAGGAAGAAAAAAAGGAATACAAAGACTTAATTGAAAAGAAGGGAAGGAAGAAAGAAAGAAAGTAGGTAGGGAAGGAAGGAAGAAGGGAGGAAAGGAAGAAAGAAGGAAGGGAAGGAAGGAAATAGTGAAGGAAGAAAGGAAGGAAGAAAAGAAAGAGGGAAGGAAGAAAAAAAAGAGTGAGAGAAGGGAAGGAAAGAAGGAAGGAAGAAAGAAAGGAAGGAGGGAAGGAGGGAAAGTAGAAAGGAGGGAAGGAAGAAAAAAAAAGGAATACAAAGACTTAATTGAAAAGAAGGGAAGGAAGAAAGAAAGTAGGGAGGAAAGGAAGGAAAAAGGAGGGAAAGGAAGAAAGAAGGAAGGGAAGGAAATAGTGAAGGAAGGAGGGAAAAAAGAAAGAGAGGGAAGGAAGGAAAAAAAGGCAAGGAAGAAGGAAAAGAAGGAAGGAAGAAAAAAGCACTACGACTTAATTGGAAAGAAGGGAAGGAATAAAGAAAGAAAGAAAGTAGGGAGAAAAGGGAGGAAAAAGGGACAAAGGGAAGAAAGAAGAGAGGGAAGGAGATAGTGAAGGAAGAAAAAAAAAGAAAGAGAGGGAAGGAAAAAAAAAAAAAGAAGGCAAGGAAGAAAGGAAGAAGGGAAAGAATAAAGGAAGAAAGGAAGAAAGGAAGGAAGGAAGAAATAAAAAGGAATACAAAGACTTAATTGGAAAGAAGGGAAGGAAGAAAGAAAGAGAGTAGGGAGGGAAGGAAGGAACAAGGGAAGAAAGGGAGAATGAAGAGAGGGAAGGAAATAGTAAAGGAAGAAAGGAAGGAAGAAAAGAAAGAAAGAGAGGAAAGGAAGGAAAAAAGAGAGAAAAAAATGGAAAAAAGAAGGGAAGAAGAAACAAAGAAAAAAGGAATACAAAGATTTAATTGGAAGGAAAGAAGGAAGTAGGGAGGGAAGAAAGAAAGGAGGGAAGGAAGGAACCCAATTGGAGTTTCCTCTTATACATTTAATTATACTTTTGATATACAGTGAAAGAGAGATGCGTTGTTTTGTCGGACTGGATAATGTCTGTCAGTCTCTCAGTCTGTGTGTCTGTCTGGCGCGGGGTAGAGAGGTGACGGGTTCTCGGTTTGCACTTCCACTCTTAATGTCTTTCTAATCTGTAAATCTCAGGCAGTGATTATCAGCTCAGATTTACCGCTATAGACCCGGAGAGGTGATATAAGCACGGTTCACTTTTCTTCCTTCTCCCATCAGCCGGCAGAGAAATTATAACATTTTCTTTCAGTTTTTTGTGATTTTATACTTAACTGAACAGCTACTTCCAGAAATCTCCTGAAGATTAAATCCGTCAGAGGCACTGACATTGCTTTTTCTTTTATACATTGCTGGTTACTGCACTGAGACCATCCAGGGTCCCGTTAGGAAGTACTTTACAGAACCGCAGAATGAATGCTGGTATCACACAGTGAATCGCTTTTCAGAGGCAGGTGACTCGGAGGCAATAAATCGCCTCCTCACCGTCTGTTTACTCTAGAAAGGCGGCAGCACAACCTTGTGCCATACAGGCAGCAGCTGGGCAGTTGCATCAAAGCCCCATTTACTTGAATGAGTCACAATTGGTGGCAATACTGACTGCCGAACTATTATTAGCCGATAAATGAACAAACATGTTGAAGAAAATTTATTTTTTTTTTTTAATACAAACGTTTTTTATTGAAATAAACAAAAAGTAAAGAAATACAGACGATTGACAGTAGGTATCGCACACAAACATGTGATAAAACATAAGTACATACCTGTCAAGGCAGTGGTAATAAAAGAAAATAATAATAATAAAAAAAAAATACAAAAATAACCAATGAAGCATCCGAAGGCGGCAGTTGCCTGTAGTAAAGTTTCTAAGGGAGACACAATTTCTTATACCAGAATGTGGGGTTAGGGGAATGTAGCAGCGCGACGTGGTCTAGGGCAGCTTAGTTACCTGTATAGGGGTGAAAATTAGGGCAATAGGGATTGTCTATGAGATTTCCAGGGAGTCCACCTCTGGTCAAATAAGTGCATCCTATCACTCAGTGTGTAGAGGATCCTTTCCATTAACATAATGGTATCCATCCTGTCAGGGGCGTAACTAGAAATCACAGGGCCCCATAGCAAAATGTTGAATGGGCCCCCCCCCCTACAAACAGCCCCCCCCCCCCCACAAAATTTTTTTACTAATTCCATTGAACAACAGATTACCACACTCATGTGGCACAGTACCCAGGCAACATATTAATTTCGAACTACAAAACAAAAATTTAAATAACCATATAATAAATAAAATGCAAAGCATTGTGTGTACTACTTTTACTCTTTTATACTTACGTTTAAAGGGCAAACAACGCAAACTGCACCGGTTTAAGAGGAAAATTAACAGGATGACAACCTTGTAAGTGAAGAAAGAAATTAGGTCTTACATTCTATGCACTTTAACTTGGCATAAAATTCTTAATTTTTGAGTTTACACCTACTTGATTTAGATCTTGATTCTTAACGTGCATATTTTCAACATGTCTTTAAAAATAACCAAAAGGAAAAGAAGCCATGGTTTCAACAGCGAACAGCCAACAACAAGCCAAATGTAAGGCAACAGAACATTAGAAAAAGTAAACCTGAAAAAGAGTGAATCTTGATCTAAAATATGAAGATACAATGATGATAAATTAACAATATCTTACTTTTTCTTTTATTTGATTTTATCCATTTCTCTCCAAAGCTGTTTTCCAGCCAAACAGGCAGTGCGGAAGCCAAAAACCTGCCATTCTTTGATTTAATTGACAAGAAAGGTGTAATTTGTCAAACAGGACGATTTAGATGGGTAAATGGGCAAGGTCTACACACACTTTACAAAAGCGTGTGCAGAAAACAAATTTTGACTGGATTAAAAAAAATAATAATAATAATTTGATTCACAAAGGAAGAAATTTTGCCTGATTTGCAATGCTCAAAGATGGCACGTGGGGCAGCTGTGGACAGGTATGTAAAAAGAAATGTATCGGTTAACCAGCCAATTCAACAACTGAGGCTAGTTAAACGAGTAAAGTGGAACTCTAGCCAACACAACAAAGTACAAAGCTGACATACATATAAGCATTCAGACAAAATATTTGCCAGATACTTATAATTCAGTTCAGCCAGTTTTCTGTTTTACACATCAAAGCGATCTTTGAAAGCCAGTCAGGTTTGCACCATTTTACCTTTGCCCCCTTCTAAGTCTGCTCACTCAAACATAAGCTGCCAATTCTACCATGTATTTATTCAAATATTTGCCTAAAGTTCCACTTTATTATTTGCCAAACTGGAACCAAAGGTTTCTATTTATAACATATTTCCCATGCTCCTCAGCTTCATCTAATAGTCAAAAAACAATATTACATTCCATAAGTTTGACCTGAAATACCAAAAAACAAAGAACGTATCTTTTTGTGCCAAGTGGCAAAAAAAGAAATGTTTTGACATTTTTAGGAGGGTGAATGGCTCTGCGAATAGGTTATAAATAGACCCCATGGTTTAACCCAAATAAGAAAGGTTATGGCTGGCAACAGAACCAAACATGAACTTTGAAAACTCTTCCAACTTGTATACTCACAAAACACCACAACTTAGAAAACACGTCTGCGTGCCTTCAATTCCGCAAAAGTGTCCACAATGTGGTTTAGGTCCAGCCGTTTTGCTCTAGCATTTTCAATGCTTAAAATAGCAAGCCCAGAAAGTCTTTGCTCAGACATAGTGCTTCTGAGATAATTTTTTATTAGTTTAAGTTTTGAGAATGATCTTTCTGCTGAGGCCACAGTCACAGGTAGCGTTAGAAATAAAAGCAACGCTATGCACACATCAGGCAGATTGGATGAAAGAGCACTATTCTCAACTAAGAGCAAACGTGCAAGATCCTTCACAGAGGACAATTTCTGAATGTCCTCTTTAAGTGCGGTTTTAAAACTTAGAAGCTGACCAGCGAAAGTTGACGAGAGGTCTTTTTCGTACTTTTGTTGCAGATTTGATGCAGCTTTAAACAACTCATCATCCGATGCTGATGCTAGAACTGCAGGTTGAATAATTTCAAATCGCTGAACAACCCGATTAAGTCCCTGGAACCTGTTTGACAACTGGTTTACTACTATGTCCAAGCATCTATAGAAAACGTTGATTTTGAAACGTTCTTCAAGGTCCTCTAATCTCTCATCAACACACAACTCATCAAAATGTTTTTTGACAGTGCGAATTCGTTTTGATTCAAATCTGGGGGTAATGTTCCATTTTTGTGCGAGCAATACAGCATTATTTCTGGCTTCCCCAAAACTGTTTCTGAAATTGGATATCTCATCCAAGGCTGTCTTAATTAAATTAGAAGCTTTGGACAAGTCCATGCTCTCTGACTGGAGGAGTTTAGACAGAGAATTTATGCTTGCGAAAATTTTTGTTAGTAGAACAATTAGAAATATAGATTGGAAGGACTCTAATTTTTTTTTCAGCCCCATTGCCTCTTCTCTTTCACTTTTTTTGGTTGCTACAAGGCTTATTTTTGATAGTGCTTTAAGGACATCTACAAAACGAAACCGCAAGGCAAGCAGTGACTCATAGCGAGATGACCAGCGTGTAGGACACAATTTCTTCAGTGTAACAGAGGATTCACTGGTAAATGAAGACAGGATCTCCCACCGCTTTCCACTGTCCCCAAAAAAATTGTGTATATGTTGAACCACACCCATAAAGTTTGAGACCTCTGTAATCTCTGCCACAGCATCTTGGAGGACCAAATTAAGATTGTGCGCTGCACAATGAACATAAAGTGCATTTTCCTCTCTCTGCAAAATTCGAGTCTGCACACCAGAATAGATTCCACTCATTGTGGCAGCACCATCATAGCCCTGACCACGGCACTTATCCAGAGAAATTCCTTTAGCATCAATAAATGCAAGTATTTCTTTTTCTATACCTGCAGCACTTTGGTCATGAACAGCATTAAATCCAAGAAATGCCTCGTGTATGTTGATTTGCTTTGCTCTCGTATTTGGATCTCTTTCAATAGAAACATATCGAAGCACCTGACTCATTTGATCACATTTAGAGATATCCTGAGTAGTATCTATAATCAACGAGTAAAACTGTGCATTTTGCACTTCAGACAAAATGTCATTCAGAACTTGCTTTGACAAAATATCTATGACTTCATTTTGAATTTTTGGACTAAGGTATTTGACTTTTCCCTGTGGTAACTGTAGCAATTGCTTCAATATGGGATCATACTCAGCTAGCAGCTCAATTATTGCCAGGAAGTTTCCACTGTTGACTTCTCCTATTTTTTCTCTGTGGCCACGGAAGGCCATGTTATTCATAGCCATAGTCAAGGTGACATTCACTATTCTATTTAAAACATCTCTCCAAAAGTTTTTTTCTTTTCTTAATTGTTGTTCGTTTTCCTCATCAATTGTTCCCTTATTACGCCACTGATCATATATTATGCAAGAATCTATATGAGTTTGAGATGTTTCATGAACCTGTATTTTTGTTGACAAGCCTTTCCATTTTTGTATCCCCTTTGCCCATGCTGGTTCAGAGCCTAGTTTTCTACGGTCACCAAATAACCAGCATGGTTCACAGTATGCAACATTCAATTTAGGAGAATAACAGAGCCAGGTAATGGGTAGTTTAAGTCCTGTTTTTGTTGTTTTTTCATAATATTTTACTGAAAAACACCTCTGTTCCTCATCATTGTCTCTCTTAAAGGGCCCTGTAGGTCTGCAAGGACCATTTGTGATTATAAATCTCTTCACATGTGCATCTGTAATTGTAATTGGAAAGTTTGCCCTGTCTGTGACATATTTTGTAGATGCAATGTCAGTTAGCACCGCTATGTCACTACTAGTCAAGTGAACATCGGCTGCTGCAAATGGCTCATTTTCAGGATAATCTTTTTCAATATTGTCCTCAGTAACTCCACCTAACTCTTGGCTTGTACTTGGTTCATTCAGGGGAAACTGTAGCAATTGCTCCTGTACTGGCATGTCAGATATTGTGGGGTCGAGGCTTTCTGTGCTTGCCTCAGAAACTTTTTCTGCATCATGGTCTGCTGTAGAGCTCTGACCAACATTGGGCACATTAAAAAAATGTGTGATTTTTGGAAGTTTCTCAGTTTTGGAGGTGTCTTCCCTTTTCTTTTTACGCTTCTGAGCGCCACTTTGATGATGGTAACTGGACATTATGGTTGAAACTGAAAAATACAGTACAAGGAAAGACCCTTACTCCTCAATTACATAGTTAAAGTGGAGGTCCACCCTAAAAAAAAATTACATACAAATGCAACAAAAAAATTGCAAAAATAAATAAATACATTTTTTTTGCCTGTTGCTAGGCAGATTGTCCTAATCTGCCACTTCTTATTCCGCTGTGATCTTCAGTCTTCTCCTCGCCTTGATTTCTGGGAAATTTGGGCGTGGTGTCACAGAAGACAGCCGTCCATTCAGAAATCGCAAGGGGAGTCACGCATGCACAGTAGGAAATGGGCAGTGAAGCCGCAAGGCTCCACTGCCTGTTTCCCTTAGTGAGGATGGTGGCGCCGGCACACGATACGAGGGACGGATCGGACAACATCGCGGGCGCCCTGGACAGGTAAGTGTTCCTATTAAAAGTCAGCAGCTACAGTGTTTGTTATTTTTTACGGCTGGAACACCCCTTTAACAACAAAACAAAAAATACTGCCAATAAAATTCATTCATTAGTCACCGAGACCAGTTAAATAATTCATCGGTGACGTAAAAGTTTTGGACGCCAAACGCGGCATAACGCCGGTACTGCGTTTAGGCGCATTTTCGTTTATAAGCGTTTTTAAAGGTGCCCTATTTTTTTTACATTAAAAATCTCAAAAATGATGGCAAATGATAAAAAAACATTAAAAATATATTTTAAACAATTGTAATTGCTTGTAATGATTTATAGACCATTTATATACCCTAATGAGCCCTTGATCCAATACACCACTAGCATTGCTGTTATCCGAAGTATAATTGGAATTTGACCCATATAGTGTTAGATTTGAACAAGCAACTTGTGGCAGGTGACGTGGCAAGTGGACAATCCACAACAAGTGGCAAGTGACGTGGCAAGTGGACAATCCACAACTTGTAGCAGGTGACGTGGAAAATGGACAATCCACAACTTGTGGCAAGTGACGTGGCAAGTGGACAATCCACAAGTGGCAAGTGAAGTGGCAAGTGGACAATCCACAACTTGTGGCAGGTGACGTGGCAAGTGACGTGGCAGGTGACGTGGCAAGTGGGCAATCCACAGCTTGTGGCAGGTGACGTGGCAAGTGGACAATACACAACTTGTGGCAGGTGACTTGGCGAGTGACGTGGCAAGTGGACAATCCACAACTTGTGGCAGGTGACGTGGCAAGTGATGTGGCAGGTGACGTGGCAAGTGGGCAATCCACAACTTGTGGCAGGTGACGTGGCAAGTGGACAATCCACAACTTGTGGCAGGTGACTTGGCAAGTGACGTGGCAAGTGGACAATCCACAACTTGTGGCAGGTGACGTGGCATATGACATGCTAAATACAAGTACACTGCTGCTGCTAATCACTCTGGTCTCACAAAATGGCTGAAATTGTTAAATAATACTTTTTTTGAGCTTGGGGAGGGTCTTATGAGGTTATCTTGTAAACGCTTTTAGACGCAAATGCGGTAAAATGCTGCTAAATGCGGCATGCAAACGCGGCAAAAAGGGCGTTTCTGAACGCCGGTTACAGCTTTTAAAAACATGCGTTCAGCAGAGTGTGCAGGACATTAATACAGAAGTTACTATGACCAGTGCAGGATATAGAAGTTACTATGACCAGTGCAGGATACAGAAGTTACTATGACCCAGTGGTGGCTGGTGAAGTTTTAGGATGGGGGGCGCAAGACCCCACCACTCCACGTGTGGCCCTCCCACTTCCCATAAGCCACACCCCTTATAGAATCCACATCATATACCAGGCTGCACATTATACACCAGGCTGCAAATTATACACGGGGCTCTGCACATCATACACCAGGCTGCAAATTATACACGGGGCTCTGCACATCATACACCAGGCTGAAAATTATACACGGGGCTCTGCACATCATACACCAGGCTGAAAATTATACACGGGGCTCTGCACATCATACACCAGGCTGAAAATTATACACGGGGCTCTGCACATCATACACCAGGCTGAAAATTATACACGGGGCTCTGCACATCATACACCAGGCTGAAAATTATACACGGGGCTCTGCACATCATATACCAGGCTGAAAATTATACACGGGGCTCTGCACATCATATACCAGGCTGAAAATTATACACGGGGCTCTGCACATCATATACCAGGCTGAAAATTATACACGGGGCTCTGCACATCATATACCAGGCTGAAAATTATACATTATGCTGCAGTCCAACCTCCAAAAAAAAAAAAAATGAATGAAGTCAATCTTGCCACAAATCTTATATTCCGCACCCTACCAATCCATATACCATTACCTCAAAACTCTGTCCAATCTAATCTGGAAGTTCATTTGGGATGGCAAAAAAGCTAGATGCTCCTGCAATAACCTCACCTCCCACAAAAAAGTAGGAGGGGCAGGACTAGTGGACTTTTACGACTATCTATGGGCAGTTAGACTGGACCATATCAAATACTGGTTATACGAGAGCAATACCCCACTATGGGTAGACATAGAAAAGACGAAATCCCCAACGAATGACCTAACAACACTACTCATGGGCGACACCTGGATACCATGGGACATGTACACTCTATCACCTCCTATGCTGATATCAATGATGGCGTGGAGATCCCTCCTAAACCAGAATCACACTGATACACATGAGACAGGTTACAAGCTGCCATTGAACCTCCTAGAAACAAAAATCCCTATGTTATCGGTTAAAGACCTAGTAAACCATGGCCTCACACACATATCTTACCTTTTGCAAAAGTCTTCAGTCTTGTCATGTGACACATTCAGTTTTCGGATCCTCTACAGCGGTGGGAAGGGTTAGCAATCAATAATACAGAGAGCAGATTAAAAAAGTGAATGGTGTTGATAAGCCGAGGGGGGGGGGGTGGGGGTTGGAGCTGCTGCCGTCCTACCGCCGCAAAAAAAATGCCAAATGAAGCGCCTTGTCTGCAATCTCGCGATTGCATCGATGTGGCGCTTCCCATATTGCACTGCGCCCGGTGCTGGGACACAGTGCACATAAGGACATTTAAAAAAAATAAAATAATTTAAAGGGTCATGTTAAAAAAAATTGAATTTTTTTTTTTTTTATTTAAACATTCTTTTTTGACTGCCTGGGGGGGGGTGCAGCAGGCAGTGGGTTAGTATGACAACAAACAAGCAATGTATAGAGCTTAAAGCGGGACTGTACCTAAAAAAAAAAAAAAAAAAAAAAAAACATTTAAAAGCCAGCAGCTACAAATACTGCAGCTGCTGACTTTTAGTAAATGGACACTTACCTGTCCCAGGGTCCAGCAATGTCAGCAGCCGAAGCCGATCAATCGCTCGGCTCTCTGCTGCTGCCGGCGCCATTCTCTGTGAGGGAATCGGGGAGTGAAGCATTGCAGCTTCACTTCCCGGTTCCCTACTGCGCATGCAGTCGCGCAGCGCAATGAGAATTGTCCATGCTATCTGCTGGGACCCGTGTGTGTCCCGGTAGACAGCGCACCGGGACAGGAAGTGGCATAGACTCCCGTGGGAGTTTATGCCCAGAAGCGGGTGTAAATACCTGTCTTAGACAGGTATCTGCACCCCCCTCCCCCCTGAAAGGTGCCAAATGTGACACCGGAGGGGGGAGGGTTCCAATGAGCGGAAGTTCCACTTTAGGGTGCTTTCACACTGGGGCGTTTTTTTCAGGAGCTACAGCGCTAAAAATAGCACCTGTGTAGCTCCTGAAAAAAAACGTGTACTTTCACTCCAGTGTGAAAGCCGGACGCTAGCGGCCGCATACCGCGGCTAAAATGATGGTAAAGCAGCGCTGCTTTACCGACGCCGCCCGCACCGCCCCAGTGTGAAGCCGGCCTTAGGGTGGAATACCGCTTTAAGCAGAAGCAGGCATATGGGAGCCAATGGAGAGCCCTGTGATAGATGCCAGAGCCAGTTACAGCCACTGCCGCAAAAAAAAAAATGCTTGCTTGGGTGCTTGCTGCGGCCCTACCACCGCAAAAAATCTATGGTGTTGAGAAGCGGGGGACCGTCCGCCCAACGAATACCATGTATGAAGTTGATAGGGGGGAGTCTGTGCGAGATGTTCACACGGTGCACATAAGGACATTTAAAAAAAAAAAAGTTATTTAAAAAGGGACACCTTAACCGCTTCCCGACCGCCTAACGCAGATATACTGCGGCAAAATGGCATGGGCAGGCAAAATCACGTACCTGTACGTGATCCTTTAAATGCCTGCCCGTGGGTCGGGAGCTCCGTGACCCCGGCCGCGGGACCAGCGGACCCGATCGCCACTGGTGTCCCGCGATCGGGTCACGGAGCTGAAGAACGGGGCGACCTCTATGTAAACAAACCTCTCCCCGCGCTTCCTACTCTGCCTGTCATTGATTGGCTGTTTCCGGTCATCGGGAAAGCCGATCAATGACGTCAGCCCCGCCCCCTAATGTAAAAAAAACACACACGTCAGAGCCCATCTCCCCTCCCCCTAGTGGTTAACTCTTTCACTACCACTGCCATTTATACAGGAATCAGTGCATTTAAATAGCATTGATTGCTGTATAAATGACAATGGTCCCAAAAATGTGTCAAAAATGGCCGATGTGTCCGCCATAATGTCGCAGTCACAATAAAAAAAAAAATCGCTGATCGCCGCCATTACTAGTAAAAAAAAAAATAATAAAAATGCTATAAAACTATCCCCTATTTTGTAAACGCTATAACTTTTGCGCAAACCAATCAATAATCGCTAATTGCGATTTTTTTTAACAAAAATATGTAGAAGAATACGTATCGGCCTAAACTGAGGAAAAAAAATGTTTTTTTATATATTTTTTGGGGATATTTATTATAGCAAAAAGCAAAAAATATTGCATTGTTTTCAAAATTGCGCTCTATTTTTGTTTATTGCGCCAAAAATAAAAACCGCAGGGGCGATCAAATACCACCAAAAGAAAGCTCTATTTGTGGGAAAAAAAGGACGCCAATTTTGTTTTGGAGCCACGTCGCACGACCGCGCAATTGTCAGTTAAAGCGACGCAGTGCCGAATCGCAAAAAGGGGCCTGGTCCTTTGGCTGCCAATTGGTCTGGGGCTGAAGTGGTTAAAAAAAAAAAAAAAAAAAAAAAAAATTTATTTAAACATATTTTTTTTTTTGATTGGGGGGGGGGGGGGGGGGGCCTGTAAAAGGCAGTGGGTTGGCCAGTGCAGGATACACAAGCTACTATGACCAGTGCAGGACATTTACCCCCCTCCCCCCCGCCATGTTGCATATTTGTATAATTGTACAGTTACACTCACAGACAGTTCAGGTGGAAAAACAGCATATCTTAGTGTACAGTACCTGAATGCTGCAAACTGTCTGCAATACACAGACCGGGTCTCGTTCGTTACACAGTGACACAACACAGACTGAGCCTGGCTGGCTGGTTCCTCCTCGGCGGCGCTGCCTGGCTCCTCGTGGACTCAGGCTGCTTCTCAGTCCGACGCTCCTCCCCTCTCAATGCGCCTCGGCCGAGTGACGTCACGACGCTGGGACGGGGCTGGCGCCAGTGTTTTTTGCAGGGGAGGACTCTCGCTTGCCGATGCAGAGCCCCGGACCACTCGGCAACGGGCGGCGGGCGGCGGGCGGGCCCCATAGCAACCGCGGGCCCCATAGCGACCGCGTGTGTCGCTATGGCGGTAGTTCCGCCACTGCATCCTGTTAAGGATGGAGGAGATAGGGACCGTAGGGGATTTCCAGTGAAGAGCAATGGCCCACAGAGTGGCTAAGCAGATAGTGTGAATGAGGCATTCCTCGGATCGAAGTACACCCGGGATAGGTGCTCCAATGAGGCCCATAGAGGGCGTAAGTCGTACCGGGATCCCTGAAATTGCCGATGCTATAGCCATCACTGTATTCCAGATGTGGGACAGCCTAGAACAGTCCCAAAATATATGCATAAATGTACCAGGAAGTTGACATCCTCTGAAGCAGAGTTCAGAGGTCCCAGGGAAGATGGAGTGAAGTTTGGCTGGGGTATAATACCATCTAGTTAAAACTTTATACGCCGTTTCTCTAACGGCCAGGGATTTAGAGGCTTTGCGCAAATTGGTCAGCATCGTGTCCCAGTCCTCCGAGTCGAAATTTTCGTTGCAATCAGCTTCCCATTTTTGTTTGTATGGGATAGTTCCAGGAAAAACTGCAGTTAGGGCTGATCTGTAAAGGGTAGAGATAAGGCCCTTCCCTCTTGGGGAGTCACGGCAAAGCTGTTCAAATGTAGTAGAAGGGGAAGATGGGGAGAGAGCAAAGTGGGACATGTAAAAGTGTCTAATTTGCATGTAGCGGAAGTGTTCCCTTAATGGGATATGTTTTTGCGTACGTAAAAAATCAAATGAGACAAATGAGTTACCCATTTGCAGGTTAGTTAACGTGTCCATAGAGTTAGAAATCCACCAGGAGAAGCTTTCAGGGTGATTAAAAGCCATGTTAAATAAAGGTTCTCCAATAAAGGAGGAGCCACGGGGTGCTTGAGATACTAGGTGTAATTTATGTTTATACCGGCCCCATAGGATGAGAGAGTGGGCTACTAGGGAATTAAGGGAGATCATTTTATGGACTAATTTGGAAGGGGACCAAAGTATAGTAGAAAGTCTATATGGTACAATGGATTGTGATTCAAAATCCACCCAGGGAACTCTAGAGTTAGGAATATTCCATTGAGCAATCTGAGAAAAACGTGCGGCCAAAAAGTAGAGCCAAAGGTTTGGTAGACCCAGTCCACCATTAGTTTGTGGGTTGTAAAGTACTAATTTGGAGAACCTAGGCCTCTTGTTTTGCCATATAAATCTGTGAATATCCTGCTGAAGTTTATCTATAAAGGATTTAGGGATAAGAATTGGAAGGGCCCTAAAAAGAAATAAAAGCTTGGGCAAGAGGGTCATTTTGATTGCCGTGACTCTCCCAAGAAGTGAGATATGGTACGTGCTCCATAGTTTAAGCATGTTGCGGAGACGGGACACACATGCCGGGTAATTTGCAGCAAAAATAGAGGACCAATGCGGGGTGATGTAGATGCCTAGGTAAGGAATCTTGTCGGCAGACCAATGCAAGGGGAAGGAGCTCCGGAGTGTTTCACACTGAGCAGGGGGGATGTTAACCGGAAGAGCAGTAGATTTAGACATATTTACTGTAAGTCCAGAGAGGGAAGCGAAACGGGATAATAAGTCAAATAGGTTGGGTAGGGAGATATGGGGCTGAGTTAGAAAGAGCATGACATCGTCTGCATACATGCATAGATGAGAGGTGGAGGAAGCCATAGGGTAACCTGATATGTCAGGATGTTGTTTAATAGCGATGGCAAGGGGTTCAAGGGCTAGGGCGAATAATAGAGGAGATAGGGGACATCCCTGGCGGGTGCCCCTACCCAGTGTGAAAGAGCCGGAGCTGCAGCCTGGAATTTTAATTCTTGTTTGTGGATGATGGTATAGAGCTTGTACACCCATCAAAAATTCATCCCTGAAGCCCAGTCTTTGAAGTACTGCGATCAAATATGGCCATAGTACACTGTCGAAGGCTTTGTTGATATCTAAGCTCAAAAGAAGGACTTGTTGCTTGCGAATGTTGGCATCCTGAAGGACATTAAGTGTCAAACGAATGTTATCTGTGATGAGTCTATTAGGGATGAATCCAGATTGGGCAGGGGAGGTCAGAGTTTCTATAACAGCAGCTAACCTGTCAGCTAGGGCACGGCTAAAGATCTTAAGATCATTATTAATGACCGAAATTGGTCTATAATTTTGGGGGAGGGAGTGATCTTTTAACGGTTTAGGTAAGAGGGACATATTGGCCAAGGTCATCTCAGAGGGGAATTGTTCACCTTCGAGAATCTTGTTAAACATAGTAGTGAGGCGTGGTAGCAAAATAGGGGCATAGTGCTTATAGTAACTGGCTGTAAAGCCGTCCGGGCCTGGGGCTACAGAACGTTTCAAGGACTTGATAACGCCCAGCAATTCCTCTTCTGTAAAAGAGGCATTCAGTGATTCCCTCTGTAAGTTAGACAGAGCAGGTAGGGGTAGAGAGGCAAGCCAGTCTTGGGAGGGTTGGGCGGGATAAGGAGGAGGATGAGAAAGTAAATTAGAGTAAAAGTCTTCAAAAATATTGAGGACCTCTTTGGGGTGGGATACCATCCTACCAGTGGAGTTGCGGAGTTTATATACATGTGGGGGACGTAGAGTATGATTTAGTTTGCGAGCAAACATGGCGGAGGCCGTGTTGCTATGGAGAAGAAAGTTAGCCTTGGACCATCTTAAAGATTTTTCGGTTTTGGTGGACAACAAGGTGTCCAAATCCAATCTTTTTTGTGCCACAAGACGTGCAATGTCTTGTGTAGGGTTACCTATCTGGGCTTTGTGGAGGGTGTCTAGTTCAGTGGTTAACGTGAAGATGTTTCGCCATCTTTCTTTATTCTGTCTTGATGCAATACTGATGAGGCGACCGCGGAGTACTGCCTTATGGGCCATCCATAGCGTACCAGGGGATATGTCTGGGGTGGCGTTGATAGTGAAATATTCCTGAATGGCAGTGGAAATTTCTTGGCGAATTACAGGATCAGATAAAAGGGAGTCGTTTAGTCTCCACGTATAAGGCGTGTCCGTTAGTCCGATAAAGGTGGTGGACAAGGCAACCATACTATGATCAGACCAAGGGCAAAGGTGGATTTCGGAAAGTGTGGAGTTGGCGAGAATGATAGGTGTGCAAAAAATATAGTCCAATCTGGCAAAAGAGTTATGGGGGTGAGAGTAAAATGTAAAATCTTTTGCGCCGGTATTATGAGCTCTCCAGGCATCGGATAGTTGGAATGATTGAAGGGTCTTGGACAATGATTTAGGGAATGCTGAGTTCAATTGGGAGGAGCTACTTCTGTCCAATTGTGGGTGTGCTACAAGGTTAAAATCACCCCCAACGAACATATGTGTTGAGGAATATTTCTCCAGTGTTTTAAAGAAAGTGGAAAAAAAAAGTGGCCTGTGCGGTATTAGGGGCATATACATTAGCAATAGTAAGTTCTCGACCAGCTAATAGACCTTTGACAATAAGGAACCTACTGTCGGGATCTTTATAGACCTGTTTGACCTCTAAGGGAAATGAATTGTGAAGGAAGATTGCTACCCCTCTGGATTTAGAGTTATATACCGTATAAAAGGCTTGCCTATACGAGTTGTGAAAGAAGGTTGGGTGTTTGTCAGCAGCGAAGTGGGTTTCTTGTAATAACAAGATTTTGGCCCCTAATTTTTTATAGGATGTGAATGCCTTCTTCCGCTTGTGAGGAGAATTGAAACCCTGCACATTATGTGTAATACAAGTAATCACCATTTATGTGAGTGGGTGCGTCATAAGCTCACCTGGAGGGTCCGGAAACCCTGGCAGTGTAGTGTTGAAATTCTCCATCACAAGGGGAACCACAGTCTGGCGTTTCAAGCAATAGACAACATAAAAGGTATAATAGAGGAGTACACATTTGGAGTGCTTCAGTGACCTGAACAAAAAAAAAAACAAAACACATAAAAGGATAAAAGAAAATACCTCAAAACATAGTGCCAGCGGAGCAAATGCTAGCTGGACTAACAAAGGGTCAGGGTGCATAAAGCAGAAACCTGAAACAGTGAAGTGAACTGGATAAGGGGCAAAAGCTCCCTTAACTCCCCAGGTCATACCCAGAAATCAAATAGGAGTCTGGATATGAGTGGGGTGGGGCAGCACGGCATCAACCTCAACCGAACTAGCCTGCTGCAAGTCAGTCATGTAAATAACATTACATGTTAAAGCATGTGCATGCGAAAGATCATTGGATCAAAATAACTGTATTCATCTGATGATCTGAGAACCAAGAACCAACCGAAACATATAGGAAAGTCCCGGGAGCAACATCCTATAAAAGATCGTCAGATTCATCCACTGAGAAAAAAATTAAAAATAATAAAAAAAATAATATATAAAAAATTCTGGGTTATGCAGGACCCCTGGTTGGTGAGGAGTACTGGTACTTAGGGTCCAGTCTGCTGGGGTGATGTTCAAGGTAGGATGAAAAGATGTAGGACAAGTCTGGTGAATCAGTAGTTCCAAAATGGGCCAGTAGATGGCGCTCAGACACCATGTAATTCAAATATAGCTCAGAAGCTCAAAAATAGCAGAGGAAACAAAAATTCAAAAAATGACAGAAAAAAAAAAAGGCCCAGGATCAGTTCAGAGAGGCATTATGGCCAGGATCATGTGTGGGACGCCTGCGATCATGTCTCGGAGGTGGAGTGTTCCATATGGGTCTCGGTCTGGGCGTAGAAGGTTGGCGAGGAAGGGCTTCAGCATCCAGGAGGCCCAACTTGACAAGAATTTCCTGGCCCTCTAACAATGTGGTAGCAGTATACGTTGTGCCATTATGAGGAATAGAGAGCTTAAAGGGGAAGCCCCATCTATAGCGGATATGTGCCTTTGCCAGCACCGTGGTGACCTCCTTCATCTTGCGGCGTCTGTCTAGGGTGGCAGGGGAGATGTCTGGGTATATTTGGATTGGAGAGCCGTCCAGGGAGATGTTGTGGGAGTTGCGAGCAGCTCTGAGGATTTCCTCCTTGATAAGAAAGTCCTTTAGGCAGAGGACAACGTCCCTGGGTGGTTTGTCAGGGGGAGGTTTGGGGCGAAGTGCCCTATGGATACGGTCGCATGTAAATGCTTCCACCGCATGGCCTGGTAACAGGGATAGAAATAGCTTGTGTATGGCTGGGATAAGATCAGAGGTAGTTTCAGGGACTCCCCGCACCCTGAGATTGTGCCTGCGATTACGATTGTCGAGATCTTCGACTTGGGATTGTAGCTGGGAGACAGTCGCATTGAGGGATTCAAATTCCCTGGAGAGGTCATTATGGGCAATACTGAGCTCATCATGGTTGGTTTCCAGGCGATCAGTACGGGCACCCAGGGCAGCGATTTCCTGTGTCAGGGTATTGGTGCTCTTATGCAGTTCCGTTTGGAACTTGGTGGCAATTTTGCTGTATATTGATTCTAGACTTTTGTCTAGATCTGCTTTTGTCAGGGGGGGAAAGTACTCACAGTCTTGTGTGGTGTTCCGAGCAGAAGCGGTCGTATCTTGTGAGTCCTGTGAGTCTTGTAATAACGGAGATGCAGGGCTGCCGGCGCCATCTTGAGACATGTTGCAGCGTTCCTGGGTCCTCAGCAGGTATGTAGTGAGTGACCTTTGCGCGGTCTTTCTGCCCTTCCTGAGCTTCGGAGGCATGCACAGCTCGGTCCGGGGGGTGATAGTGGCTGTTGTGGAGAAAATCCAGTGTTTGTGACCCCGGGAATCAGGCTATTCAGTCAGAGTAGTGCGGAGCTACTCAGTCATGCGGCCGGCTCCGTGGAAGTCGCGCATGCGCCCCCGAAAATTTATTTTTTGCTTATTTTACATATAAGACCCTTTTCACACTGAGGTGCTTTTCAGGTGCTTTCACGCTAAAAAAAGCGACTGAAAAGCTAAAAAAACTATTTCCATTAAAAAGAAAGGGAGGACTCCCACCATGCCATCATCCAATGAATATATTATAAAGGTTGAAAAAGAGTAAAAAACGTAATGAATATATAAAGGCTCAAAAAGAGTAAAAAAAAACATATTATTAACCTATTTCCTTTATAACTAGTGAATACTTTCGCGCTGGCGGGGCAGTGAAAAAACTCCTGCAAGCAGCATCTTTTGAGCATGTTTGGAGCACTAAAAAAGCGCCTTAAAAACGCCCCTCTCCATTGAAATGAATAGAAAGCGCCTCAAAAGTGACTGAAAAGCCCCACAAAATCGCTTAGGGCCAGTTCACACCACATGCAGTCCAGTGCGTTTTTCTTACCACAGACAATGAACCACTAAACTTTAGTTGGTCAGATGGGCATAATATATCCATAATATCCACGATGCCCCTGACGACGTTCCTATTGGACGAAACGCCACGTAGGGTGGAGAACTGACGTCATGACGCTACATACGCCGATCGCAGCCATCTTTGTGGTTGGAAACAATTGAAACCTAGGACAGATTGTAGTTCCTGATATCCCTGCTTTTATCTGATTAAATGTGAGTATTCTGACTGTTTTATATGGAATAAATTCATCCTGATTTTACATGCTACACCATGAGGAGTTGCCTTCTTCTATTTTAATGCATAAACCTGCAGATCCACTATGTGTTGAGACCATCAAAAACGCATGGAAAGTAGATTATATGGTTTTTAGTTTAAAGTTAATCACTGCGCTAACAATAATAAAGCAGCTGACATAAATTGTTTGGTCACAATAAATTACAGAAGAGTAGGTATATGCAGTGCTAAAAACATGAGATTATGCAAATAAAAAGTCCACTGTGGTGTAACATGAAGAGTCCGTGTTCAGGAAAAAAATTGGAACCACCCATGGTGTAAATAGGACACAATAAGGTGAATTAAATATATCCTCCACCGATCACCAACACCGGGCCTCTTATCATAGACAATGGACCACTAAACTTTAGTTGGTCAGATGGGCATAATATATACACAATATTCACGACGCCCCTGACGACGTTCCTAATGGACAAAACGCTGCATAGGTTGGAGATCTGACGTCATGACACTACACGCGCCGACCACGGCCATCTTTGTGATGGGAAACAATTGATACCTAGAACAGATTGTAGTTCCTGATATGCCTGCTTTTATCTGATCAACACCGGGCCTCTTACCACAGACAATAGACCACTAAACTATAGGTGGTCAGATGGGCATGATATATCCATAATATCACGTCTCCACTTCACTTGGATAACAGATCGCTGGATCTTGTATGGTCGCAACACATAGTGGATCCGCAGGTTAATGCATTAAAATAGAAGAAAGAAACTCCTCATGGTGTAGCATGTAAAATCAGGGTGAATTTATTTCATACAAAACAGCCAGCATACTCACATTTAATCAGATAAAAGCAGGCATATCAGGAACTAAAATCTGTCCTAGGTATCAATTGTTTCCAACCACAAAGATGGCCGTGGTCGGCGCGTATAGCGTTGTGAGGTCAGATCTCCACTCTACGCTGCGTTTTGTCCAATAGGAACGTCGTCAGGGGCGTTGTGGATATTATAGATATATTAAGCCCATCTGACCACCTATAGTTTAGTGGTCCATTGTCTGTGGTAAGAGGCCCGGTGTTGGTGTTCGGTGGAGGATATATTTTAATTCCCCTTATTGTGTCCTATTTACACCGTGGGTGGTTCCAGTTTTTTTTCCTGAACACGGACTCTTCATGTCACAATACAGTGGACTTTTTTATTTGCAGAATCTCATGTTTTTAGCACTGCATATACCTACCCTATATGTTTTTTAGTGGCACAGTTCACACCAGTGCTTGCAGTTCCAGTTACAGAAATAAAAGTAGAACATGCTGCATTTTTCCTGCACTGGGTTGAATGCTGTGAAAAGCATCAAAAATGCATTGTAATGCGCCGGAACGCGCCGAAAACGCACTGGAACACACATTTCCTTTTTTAAGGTTAAAGCGGGATTCCACCCTAAAGTGGAACTCCCGCTTTTCGGAACCCTCCCCCCCTCCGGTGTCACATTTGGCACCTTTCAGGGGGGAGGGGGGTGCAGATACCTGTCTAAGACAGGTATCTGCACCCACTTCCGGCATAAACTCCCGTGGGAGTTTACGCAAGTTCCTGTCTGCCGGGACACACACGTGTCCCGGCAGACAGCGCTGAAGATTCTGATTGCGCCGCGCGACTCGCGCATGCGCAGTAGGGAATCGGGAAGTGAAGCCACTTCCTGATTCCCTCACCGAGAATGGCGCCGGCTACAGCAGAGAGCTGAGCGAGCGATCGGCTTCTGCTGCCGACACCGCTGGAACCAGGGACAGGTAAGTGTCCATTTTTTAAAAGTCAGCAGCTGCAGTATTTGTAGCTGCTGGCTTTTAAAAAAAATTTTTACAGTACAGTCCCGCTTTAAGAAAAAAGAGGGGGAAAAAATTCACTGGACTACATGCGATTGCATGATCAGGAACTAATCAGCATGCTGAACATGAAACCAGCACTGTCAGTGGCAGCTAAGTCTCAGAACTAGGAGCATGCAGAGCTGCGCGCTCCTAGTCCCACAACAGAATGTAGTAGACTTTGTTGTTTCAGCTCAGGACTGAGGAATGTGAATCTACTGATTGCAGTCAGTAGTGCCCATCAAAAGTGTAGTGATATTTTATAAATAGCACAAGGCGCAGGAAGCGGGACAGTTGTATTGTTTCTGCAAAATCAGCTTGTAAATGATACTAATTGCAAACAAAACATTTTGTGTAATCAGGATGTTGTTGGAAGAACACGCAGAGACATCAAAATATAACACCAGCACCTAAAATGATGAAAAGAGACATTAGTGGGGAGCCACGATAATTGTATACGGTATGTCTCCAACTGACTCACTTAAAAACGAATAAACAAAAAAGAATTGTCGCGGAGTATACAGAACTAATTATATGCTCTGAGGAACGATCTTATACAGGAAGGGATGGGAGCTCATCACTACCGATAATAATGACATTGGCAGCAAAGAAGATCAGAAGAACAATCTACCAATTATCACAGCCGGCTATCAATGGAAACAAAAACACGAGTACCTGGAACAATAAAATGGTACCTCTCTTTAAAAACCACAGGGGAAGAGGCTGGGCCAGGAATGTGGTCGAACAGCTCCACTAATTAGTGGCCCTCCTCAGTCAAGGGGCTTGAAGTTGGCCTTGACATGGCCAGGAGTGAAGGGAGACTTGGTATATGATGTGAATAATGGGGGTGACTGGGGGGATTGGGGATAAGGCATGGCCATCAGTAAGGGGGGGGGGGGACTGGGAACGTGGAGGGGGGAACAGAAGTAGGGCATGACCAGTAGTGGTTAGATATGGTGTTGCTGGTGGTGGGAGACAGTGGCTAGAAATATGGTGTTGCTGGTGGTAGTAGATATATGTTTTTGCCGGTGGTGGGAGAGAGTGACTAGAAATATGGTGTTGCTGGCGGTGGGAGAGAGTGACTAGAAATATGGTGTTGCTGGCGGTGGGAGAGAGTGACTAGAAATATGGTGTTGCTGGTGGTAGTAGATATATGTTTTTGCTGGTGGTGGGAGAGAGTGACTAGAAATTAGGTGTTGCCAGTGGTTGGAGAGAGTGACTAGAAATATGGTGTTGCCGGTGGTGGGAGTGAATGACTAGAAATATGGTGTTGCTGGTGGTGGGAGAGAATGACTAGAAATATGGTGTTGCTGGTGGTGGGAGAGAATGACTAGAAATATGGTGTTGCTGGCGGTGGGAGAGAGTGACTAGAAATATGGTGTTGCTGGCGGTGAGAGAGTGACCATAAATATGGTGTTGCCAGTGGTGGGGAGAGTGACTAGAAATATGGTGGTGCCGGTGGTGGGAGAAGGGAAATAGGAATATGGTGTTGCCGGTGGTGGGAAACAAGGGCTGTGAATATGGTATGACCAGTAATGGGAGGAGAAGGTGACTGTGAATATGGCATGGCCAGTAGCTGGAGGGGGGACTAAGACTATGGCATTGGTGGTAGTAGATATATGTTTTTGCTGGTGGTGGGAGAGAGTGACTAGAAATTAGGTGTTGCTGGCGGTGAGAGAGTGACCATAAATATGGTGTTGCCAGTGGTGGGGAGAGTGACTAGAAATATGGTGGTGCCGGTGGTGGGAGAAGGGAAATAGGAATATGGTGTTGCCGGTGGTGGGAAACAAGGGCTGTGAATATGGTATGACCAGTAATGGGAGGAGAAGGTGACTGTGAATATGGCATGGCCAGTAGCTGGAGGGGGGACTAAGACTATGGCATTGTCAGTGGTGGGAGGGAGCGCCCGGTAATATGGTATGGCAATCAGTGGGAAGGGGGTGACTGAGAACATGGAGTGGGCAGTGGAGGAGAAACCAGTAAGTATGGCATCAGTGGTGGGAGAGAGTGAGAGAAGGGGCATAGAAATATGGCTTTGCTGGTGGTGGAAGATGAGGACTGGAAATATGACGTGGCCACTAATAGGAGGGGAGTGTGACTGAGACTATGCCTTGGCAAGTATCTGCTGAGGGGTACTAAGAGTATAGTATTGCCAGTGGTGGGAAGGGGGACTGGTAATATGGCATGGCAAGAGTATGGGGAAAGAGTTGGGAATGTGGCTCTATTTAGTGGCCATAATGCAGGATTTTCCTTATTGAGGTTTTTCAAGGAATAATACCACATTTTGCCCACTAGATGGAACCAACAATCTTCACTGTATAAAGCAAGAATTCGTGGAGGCTGGACGAATGCTTGTGACATTCATCCACCGATTTTTTATTTAATTTTTTATAAATAGTTTTAATTTCTGTCCAATAAATAAAATAGGACACGACATGTACTAAATAGATTACTAAAACCCAAGTAACAACCTGTATATAATGCAGCTTACCAATCCTTGGATGTGCTGGCTGCTTTAGTTTTCATTTTTCAGGCTAAATACATGTTTAGCAGGTACAGAAAATACCTGTGAATCCCGCCATGAAATGCGATATCCTTGTCACTTCTATGCTATGCTATCTTTCTTCTGCAAACGGCTAACCTCCCCCACCCTTGTGTATTGTAAATGAACTCAGGCAGACATTTGTAGTCCAGCCTGTGTGACATTCATGACTCCCTCCATAGATACAGTTGAGGAATGAGCGTAGCCACTCAGAGAGGGGGGGAAGTATGCTAAGAGAAAAAAGAAAAGGGAAAAAAATGTCTGAAAAAGAAAACAAATGCAGCCACCATATCTAAGAAATGGTAATCTGCAATATATTACATTTTTTGTTTTTAGGTTTAGACACACTTGCCTTTCACCGGCGAGGGCACAACGCTCAGCGCGAGGCCGAAAACTGAGAAAGTCATATCCAGAATCACTTTACAGCCTTGGAAGGAAATCCGTACAGTAATTGCGCCGTGCCTTCCCGTTCAGAGATAACGGCGGAGGTAAGAATGGCGTAAATCCGTCTAATTAACGATTGAAATATTTTTTTTTTTGCCGTCCCACCTCCACCTTTCTCCGCCGCCGCTAAAAATACACAAAAAGGAGCCGTGACGTCAGCGAAGACTTTCATCGGCGGAGCGGCCACCTCTCAGTGAGCAGAGGTTACATTTCAATGGCGCACTTAATCTCTGGGCGCTCAGCGGGTGGGAGCTTAAAGGAGGACTTCGCAGGCTTCTTTTTTTCTCTTTTAGGGATAATTAAAGCAGCTTAACAATCACTGGATGTGGTGGCTGCATTCGTTTTCAGAGTGGAAGCAAGCGAGTGTAAATCTAGCCTTAGGCTCAGCAGCATCTCCTGTCCAATTACTGACTTCATCAGAGCTCAGTATCTTCAATCTACCCAGACCATTTTGCTGGCAGAATTTCGGGCAGCAAAAAGATTGAGAGCAGGTTCTCTATTTTTCCGACGGAAAAAGTTTCTATCGGAAATTCCGATCGTCTGTGGCAATTCCAGCGTGCAAAATTCCGACGCATGCTCGGAAACAATTCAACACATGCTCGGTATTGAACTTCATTTTTCACCGTGTTCTTGGCGGTCGTAATTTGGTGTGACCGTATGTAGGCAACACAAGCTTGAGCGGAATTCCGTCGGAAAAAACATCCAAGGCTTTTCCGACGAGAATTCCGATAGTGTGTATGCGGCATAAAAAGCATCAAAAACTCACGGGAACGCACCTAAACGCACCAAAAACGCACTGGAACACCCATGTTCTTATTTATGGTTAGGGGGGAAAAAGGGGGGGAAAAACGAACTGTAACGCATCAAAAACGTGCATGCTAAAAAGCATCTGGAGCGCATCCGGACTGCGTTTTTATGGTGTGACTTGCCCACACACGCCCGGACTTCTCCGGCGGACAATCCGCTGGACAAAGTCCGCGGGACTTTTGAAAATGAACGGACTTGCCCACACACGGAGCAGTCCGTTCATTTAGAACGTAACTTCAGGTACGTAGCTAGCGTAGGCAGTGAATGCCGCCGCGCTAGCTCCGTCACCTGCATGGATTTAAAGGGACTCCCCACGCTGAAAAACGGCGTAGGGGTCCCCCCCAAATCCATCTCAGACCCTTATCCGAGCACGCAGCCTGGCAGGCCAGGAAAGGGGTGGGGACGAGCGAGCGCCCCCCACCCCCTCCTGAGCCATACCAGGCCGCGTGCCCTCAACATGGGGGGTGCCCTGGGGAAAGGGGGGCCGTGCGGCCCCCCCACCCCAAAGCACCTTGTCCCCATGTTGATGAGGACAAGGGCCTCTTCCCGACAACCCTGGCCATTGGTTGTCGGGGTCTGCGGGCGGGGGCTTATCGGAATCTGGGAGCCCCCTTTTAAAGGGGGGGCCCCCAGATCCCGGCCCCCCACCCTATGTGAATGAGTATGGGGTACGATGTACCCCTACCCATTCACCTAAGGTGTAAAATGTAAAGTAAAAAAAACACACAATTTTGAAAAAATATATTATTGCACTGCTCCGGGGGTCTTCTTCCGTCTTGGGGGTCTTCTCGCCGGACTCCTCCGCCATTTACCTAGCTCTTTTACCGAGCGGAGAAGTCCGGCTACCTTCATCGTCGCCGCCGTCGTCTGGGGGTCTCGATCCGCCTTCGGGGGTCTTCCGGGATCTCTTCTGTTCTTGCCGCGGTCGTCGTTTTCCGCGCCGCCGGCGCCTTCTTCGCCTTCTTCTTCCTCTTCTTCTTCTTCTTCTTCTTCCGATGTTGACCCGTCGCTCTCTCTGGCTAAATGAACGGACTTTCCGATGAGCGGCAAGTCCGTTCATTTCAAAAGTCTGGCGGACTAGCCTACTAACGGCGGGATTGTCCGCCGGACCGCCGGACTGCCAAGTCCAGCGGACTAGGTTTTAAAACAAAACTTAAAACCTAGTCCGCCGGCGCCCACACACGAGGGGATTGTCCGCTGGACTTAGTCCAGCGGACAATCCCGCGGGATAATCCCTTTGTGTGTACGCGGCATTAGGCTTTCTTTCTTCTGGGAGTATTTTCATCTGGTGATCCAGCAAGCTAGTCTGTTGTTATTCAATAGCACAAGCTCTCCAGCATAATGTATCAGATGAAGAGAAGACAGGGAAGAGACAAGCCATTTAACATGGGCAGGGGTGCTTACAATGATCGGCTTTTATTTGTTCGTGTAAAACCTTTAGCCCAAAAGAAAAAGGAAACTGTTTGCTGTAACTGATTATAAAGTGTTAGCTGGAGTCCTTTGGGCAATGGGTTGCGGGCTCCTTTGGGCGGCGGGCAGCGGCTCCCATGTCCTCTCTGCATCGCGGCGGCTTCCGCCGTGTGGCTCCTCCCTGCTCTTCCTAGGCGTCCAATAGGAACGCCTGTCCTTTCGGCCAATTGGGTGACCGGTGTCAAAACCCGCTTCCTGATTGGCCGGGAGGAGGATCAGTGTTACAACAGTGAATATTGATTGGCTGTTGTAACACACCTGGGTGGGCTCGGAGCGCACTCTCTGCGACCCCAGCCCACCCTATATTGAAGCCTATTAGAGCCTCTGGCTCTAATCGGTGCTTCTAAAAAAATCAGCCCCTCCGCATTGGAATCTATGCGCCGGTGTCCTGAAAGGGGCATGGATAGAGGTGGCAGCGATGGACAGGGGGAGGGGAGATGCCTGTGCGCCCTTATTGGACAAGCCGCCCCTGGTGGTATCACTGGGTCACTGTGCTTCTCTATGAAGCAGGGAGGAGCAGCTGGGCGCTGTACTGTACATAGCTTCCTGAAAACATCACAGCGCCCTGCTTTGGTACTCCTCTTGGGCTGGCTCTTGGGAGGAGTTATGCAAATATCAAAATGAGTGGAGTTAGTGGGTGTTCCTGGGCAGACTGAATTTGCATGGTAATGCCCACATGTGATCCCGAGCCTTCACAATTGGCAGAATTGAAGATCAGTGGGCAGGCAAGGGACAGGCTGAGGAGGAAAGGGCAAGGTGATGCCGGATGTCCTCCAGCCAAGAAATGAGGCGGGGCTCTATCTGACTTGCTGCAGCTTCTGATGCACGTTGTGAGAAGCTTACAGTGTTCAGTGAAATCAGAGGAAACCGTTTCGGTCCAGGAGAGGAGACGGCACAACTGTGCAAGACTGAAGGGGAGGCCGGAGCTCAGCTTTAATTCAAGGACTGTCAGGCTGCCGGTGAAGGTCGGGCGATGAGGCCAATACCTATGAGGGGTGTTCTTCACCAGTGGGGGAGTCATCTGCCAACTGATGGCAGATATGCTGTCTGGGTTCTAGTCTAAGGTGAGGGCATGGAGGTGGACATGCTGTCTGATCTCCGAAAATGAATCCACGTAGGGAATGCTGAGCAGCCGACACGTTTCTCTGCGGCTGTGAGTCTGGTGTAGAGAGAGGCGATTCTACGCTATATGTATCTCTGGCGCTCAGCTCTAATGAACCGCCAAGGTTTTATCAGTAGACCGCTGTCATTACCGGAGGGAAGGGGGGAGGCGGAGTGTTCCCACTGCTGCCATTACAAAAGTCACCGCATGACAACAAGAATGAGTTTGTTTGTGCGCCGCCCCTGTGGCCAGATGTCCTCATTGATTTGGATTGGAGGATTTCATAACCTTGCTTCAAAGTCAGGCAGAGCATTTAAAGAGCAGAGTTAAAGGTCAGCTCCATCATAGCAGTCGTAGGCAGGGGCGGACTGACCATTCGGCCACTCGGGCACTGCCCGAGGGCCCTGGGCCACTAGGGAGCCCCATCAGGGGTTGCCAGCCTCAGTAAAACCAGGGACAGTATGTAAAAATCTGTGTTTTTTTTTTACATCTGTCTCTGAAATGTCCCTTACCGACATCCTTTTGGTCTAAAAATGCAGAGATTATAGCTGCCCCACCTCTCCAGTACCTTCTCAGCCAATAGAAACATGTCTGTGTATAATGTGTGATTGTATACTGTACGTGTGTATACTGTGTGGCCCCATAATCTCTGATTGCCTGGGGGCCCCATAACCTCCTTTTGCCCGGGGGCCCCATGAGTTGTCAGTCCGCCCCTGGTCGTAGGGTACCATGTTAGTCATCCATGGTGGAGAGAATTTGGCGTTTAGGTGATTTCCTTTATTGGCTCACCTATTCTAGATGCAAGATTTCAGGGTAACTTTGGGTTCCTCAAGGATCCAAAATGTATAAAGCTTGATGAAGAGATCTAAGTTATCCCCCATATTAGGTCAATGATGGCGCAATCGACTGCCCCGGCACTGACAGCCTCCTTCCCGGGTTTGGACGAACACAGATTTGCACCAAACCCAAGCGCATCCATACTTCTTCTATCTCTCATGCCGCGTACACGCGATCAGATTTTCCAACGGGAAATGTTGGATGTGAGCTTGTTGGTGGTAAGTCCGACCGTGTGTACGCTCCATTGGACTTTTGTTGGCGGACTTTCCTGCCAATGCCAATGTTGGCTAGCAGGTTCTCAAATTTTCCGCCAATAAATGTTTGTTGTCGGACTTTCCGATCGTGTGTACACAAGTCCATCGGACAAAAGTCCACGCATGCTCGGGATCAAGTACGAGCTGGAGGCGCTCGGTCTTGTAAAACTAGCCTTCGTTATGGAGACATCACATAGGTCTTGTACGTCACTACGTTCGTAATTGTTGGCCAACATTTTGAGTGACCGTGTGTATGCAAGACAAGTTGTAACCATCCTTTGAGCAAAAATCCACGGTTTTAATGTCGGAAAGTCCGATCGTGTGTACGGGGCGTTATGCCCCGTACACACGGTCGGAAATTCCGACAACAAAATCCATCGGATTTTTTCTGACGGATTTTGTCCGACACTGGTGTTGCATACACACGGTTGGACAAAGTTGGACTAGGACTTATTGGCTAACAAGTTATACAGATGCAAGCTTTTGGGTTCTTCAAAGATCCAAAATGTATAACGCTTAAAGAAGGGTTGCAAGTTACCAAAAAGCTTGCATCCTCCAAGGAAAAAGTCAATAGTTGTACATTTATGGGGATATATACTGTAGTGTAGATGCAAAAAGTTTGGAGTTTAAGTGATCCCCCCTTGTGGCGAATTGGCTCCCTTCTTCAGGGTTCGTATATTTCACCCAAGTTAGGTAATAAAAAAAAGAGTTTTACTTAAACTCCAAAATGTCTGCATCTTCATATCCCCTTAAATATAAAAACATTGGCTTTACCTCTTGTATCTCCCAAAAGTGTTCTACCATCGAATTAGAAAGTTTTGGGGCGTGGCTTGGCTGGGTCCGAAGATGGCTGCCTAAGCAAAGAGCTCCCGCAAGGACTGAATACTGCTTCTTTTGGGGAACTGCTATACCCTACCACCATGGGTAAGCCAAATAGGAGTGCCTCAGCCTCCCGGTCACCGAAGGAGATAACCACAAGGCCTCGCAAGCCTCAGGGCCTTACTCTCTGAGCAACGGCTCAGATTCGCAGTCGGAGGGGAGAGACCCACAAGGCAGACGATCGACTCCCGCAGTGAGCCTGTCCGATCTACAAAGAGTCGCTTCCGATATTACAAGCAATATTACAAGCAATATCACCAGCACTCTGTCGGCAGCCATACTTGATCTCAAAACGAACATCCAATCGGTTGCTACCCGCCTAGCAGATGTGGAACAGACCACACAACTACACACTGCTGCTATAAGGCAAGTACAACGCACTTATGATTCCCAACTTTCTTATCTGTTTGACCTCCACCATCAAGTCGAAGACCTTGACAATCGAGGTCGCAGGCACAACGTGAGAGTCAGGGGAGTACCCGAAGGTCTGGAAGTCGGTTCCCTACCACAAACAATATGCGCCATCTTTAACGACCTTTTAGGTCGTCCCGCGGACTTACCAATAGAGATGGAGAGGTTACATAGAGCCCTGAGACCTCCACCTTGAGACAATGAGCCCCAGAGAGATGTAATATGCTGCATAGTAAATTTCCCATTAAAGGAAGAAATACTGAGAAAGACTAGGGAGAGGGGCCGTATACTGCATAACGGCACTGAAATTAAGCTCTTTCAGGACCTTTCCCCAACCACCTTGCAGAACAGAAGAGCTCTATGCCCTCTGCTGGACCAGCTGAGATCACGCAACACACAATACCGGTGGAAGTTCCCGTTCTGCCTCTCAGCATCCTCTAGAGACCGCACTGCTTTCCCGCGCTCACTAGATGTGATGTACCCCTGCCTGTTCTAGTCATCCCTCTTTCCACCGCTATAATTGCACTGTGCCCTAACCTTCCCTTGCTGTGTCCAACCCTGGGGAATAAACCATCACGATCACAGAATTAGAAAGTTTCATTGACGTCAGTTGCATCCATGACTCTGCTGTTTAATATATTTTTGTTTTGTTGGTCCCAGTAGTTCCACCTTTGTCACCTTACAAGCTCTATTGCATCCTTTGCAAATAACTTTGTGTCTAGACTACAGACATGACTAGGGTTTAGTCACAAAGTTATAAGTGCAGGATTCAATAAAGCTTGTAAGGTGATGAAGGAGTAACTACTGAAATCAACAAGAAACCAATGATATCAAACTGGTGACGCGTTATGGAAGCCATTGGGTAAAACTGAAAGCTTTATTAAGGAAACATTGGCGTCTTGGATACGAATTTGAAGAATATTGTTGGCTCTGTTCCCATAATAGTTGTTAAACTAACTGCAATTTTGACAGATCCATGGGTCCACAGTGAATATTCTTCTTCTCAGAGAAAAGAATGGTGAATCATCTATATGGATGAATCATCTAACATGGATGTCAACTTATCTGTTGATATATATCCATTATATAGAAGAACGGTAACAAAATATTCAACTTTAAAAAGAAACAGTGGTGTACACACAGCTCTACTTTTTCTTCTTTTGATTTAACTAGTCTCTAGGCTAGAACCCATATTTGGCGAGCCTTTATCTAATACGTAGTTGAATGTCGCCTACTTTGGATTGAACTCTTTATATTTAAAGATCTGTTTGTTAAAATACAATGTATTTAGTTCAGCTGGACTGTGTTTGTTTTTTTTTTTATCTCAGTAAAACTTGAGTTACACTTTATCGGAGTAAAAGAATAATGTATTATGCCATGTCGCCTTTTTTTTAATTTTTTACGATGGATATGCAAATAATAGTGGGGAAGTAGAGAGAGCATAGCTTGTTGCCCAATTCTTGCCTATCTTTGCCAAATATCTAGAATCACCCACCCAGCCCTTTTCGTGAGAAACAGGACATCTATTCTGGGTTCTATTTACAGCCATCCACGTTCCAAACAACCCTGGCCCAGAGCCTCACACACCTTATCAGTCATTTATTATGGAGTTCCTTTTCAGTTCTAGTCGTATTGTTTCACTTATCACCCCTGATATTGTTAGGGGTCGGGAACTCACGGAAGTCGTAAGATCTTTGTAAGATTGGACGTTGTGTTTGATATCCTGTTTAAGGGATGACGGTAGCCAATGGACAAAGCCCCCCCTTCCTTTAGATCACGTAGAGGCCCTGGGTGCTAGGACCATAATAGATTCTGCATTACAGCGGGTTTTTTTTTAGATGCATCCCTTATAAAATATGTTTTTTTTCATTGTCTTGTAGTTTATATAGGTGAACGTGCTATATATTCATCTTTTGCCATTGGAAGCAAGCAATTGGAATACTTCCACATGTCATTGACAAGAAATAAAAACCTGACCCCTCACCACTCCAACACTAATTCCCCCAACCAATGAACCCCTCACCACTACACCACTAACTCCCTCAACCAACTAACCCCTCACCACTCTACCACTAACTCCCTCAACCATCTAACTCCTCACCACTCCACCACTAACTCCCTCAACCATCTAACCCCTCACCACTCCACCACTAACTCCCTCAACCAACTAACCCCTCACCACTCCACCACTAACTCCCTCAACCATCTAACCCCTCACCACTCCACCACTAACTCCCTCAACCAACTAACCCCTCAACACTCCACCACTAAGTCCCTCAACCATCTAACCCCTCACCACTCTACCACTAACTCCCTCAACCAACTAACCCCTCACCACTCTACCACTAACTCCCTCAACCATCTAACCCCTCACCACTCCACCACTAACTCCCTCAGCCATCCAACCCCTCACAACTTCACCACTAACTTCCTCAACCATCTAACCCCTCACCACTCCACCACTAACTCCCTCAACCAACTAACCCCTCACCACTCCACCACTAGCTCCCTCAACCAACTAACCCCTCACCACTCCACCACTAACTCCCTCAACCAACTAACCCCTCACCACTCCACCACTAACTCTCTAAACTAACTAACTCCTCACCACTCCACCACTAACTCTCTAAACTAACTAACCCCTCACCACTCCACCACTAACTCTCTAAACTAACTAACCCCTCACCACTGTACCACTAACTCCCTCAACCAACTAACCCCTCACCACTCTACCACTAACTCCCTCAACCATCTAACCCCTCACCACTCCACCACTAACTCCCTCAGCCATCCAACCCCTCACAACTTCACCACTAACTTCCTCAACCATCTAACCCCTCACCACTCCACCACTAACTCCCTCAACCAACTAACCCCTCACCACTCCACCACTAACTCCCTCAACCATCCAACCCCTCACAACTCCACCACTAACTCCCTCAACCATCTAACTTCTCAACACTCCACCACTAACTCCTTCAACCAACTAACCCCTCACCACTCCACCACTAACTCTCTCAACCAACTAACCCCTCACCACTCCACCACAAACGCCCTCAACCATATAACCCCCTCACCTCTCCACCATTAACTCCCACAACCAACTAACCCCTCACCACTCCACCACTAACTCCCTCAACCATCTAACCCATCACCACTCTCTACCGCTAACTCCCTCAACCAACTAACACTTCACCACTCCACCACTAACTCTTCCAACTAACCCCTCACCACTCCACCACTAACTCCCCCAACCAACTAACCCCTCACCACTCCACCACTTTGCCTTAGGATACACTTCCATTGTATAACCATTTTTATCATGGAATTTGAGCTTTTTAACATTAGAATTCAGATTTTTTTTTTTTATCTCAGTGTCCTGATATAGATTTAGTTGTTTTGATTATCTTAGTTGTTTTGATTATGCTTTCCATACGTGTTCTCTAAATGTGTGTAAAAAAACAGTCGCCAACCACCACTTTATCACCTCGCTCCAGTTTATTATGCTCCTCATTTGTCCACCTCTGTACATGAATATTAGACAGCGGTCTGCGTTATTGTTATTAATTATGTGGTTATATATTTATATGCGGAAATCGTGCGCCGTACAATTCTCTTCCATTCAACGTTCTCTCTGAACTCCCCGTTGGCACTTTGGAAATTAAAATAAAAAGTTCTCGAACCTTTGTGTGTGGAAACGCACTGCCATCTACAGGGCACTGACAATGGAGCATCAATATAGAGTGCTGTAGATGAACGTCATCTTATGGAGGGTAAAAAGAATTGTGCAGTAATCCATGGCAACCAATCAAATATCAATTTACAATGAACAGATTATTTCTGATTGCTTGCTGTTGGTTGGTGGCCTTTGTGCTGCTGTCTTGTACGGGCCTAAGGATTTTTTTTAGAAATTAGACACCAAACAGCCAAGCTTGTGGATACCGGACCACCACACCTAGCTACATACAGTGGCTTGAAAAAGTATTCGTACCCCTTTTTTACACATTTTGTCATGTTACAATCAAAAACATAAATGTATTTTATTGTTTTTATGTGATAGACCAACGCAAAATGGCACATAATTGTGAAGTGGAAGGAAAATAATAAATGGAGTTTAAAATTTTTTACAAATAAATAACTGAAAAGTGTGGTGTTCATTTGTATTCAGCCCCCTTTACTCTGATACCCATAACTAAAATCTAGTGGAACCAATTGCCTTCAGAAGTCACCTTATTAGTAAATAGAGTCCACCTGTGTGTAGTTTAATCTCAGTATAAATACAGCTGTTCTGTGAAGCCCTCAGAGGTTTGTTAGAGAACCTTAGTGAACAAACAGCATCATGAAGGCCAAGGAACACACCAGACAGGTCAGGGATAAAGTTGTGGAGAAGTATAAAGCAGGGTTAGGTTATAAAAAAAATCTCCCAAGCTTTGAACATCTCACGGAGCTCTGTTCAATCCATCATCGGAAAATGGAAAGAGTATGGCACAACTGCAAACCTTCCAAGACATGGCCGTCCACCTAAACTGACCAGGCCGGGCAAGGAGAGCATTCATCAGAGAAGAGCCAAGAGGTCCATGGTAACTTTGCAGGAGGCCGAAGGCGGAGGAGGACGGCCAATGGCGCCAGTTTTCAAACTGCAGTGACACTGATATGTCACTGCAGTTTAACTGCAGCCTGGGCAAGGCTGCAAATGACACTGAGGAGGCTGCAGATGGACGCTGCAAGACTGCAGTGACACTGGCATGTCACTGCAGTTTAATTGCAGCCTGGGCAAGGCTGCAAATGACACTAAAGCCCCATACACACGCTCGGATTATCCGAGGACCAGGTCCGTCGGATCATGTCCGTCGTACTTTGTCCGATGTTGGTTTTGCGTACACACGGTCGGACAAAGTTGTCGGAAAATCCGATCATTCTGAACGCGGTGACGTTTGTTGCCTACGACGGGACTACGTAGAGGCTAGTAGCCAATAGCTTTGGTCTTGTAATGTGATCTGAGCATGCGTAGCACTTTGTCCGTCGGAATTCGCTACACACGATCGGATTTGGTGTGATCGGACTTTGTTGTCAAAAAATCTATCCAGCAGGAGATAGGACTTTGTCCGTCGGACAATCCTGCCTACACACGGTCGGAATTTCCGACAACATTGTCTGATAGGACAGAATCCATTGGAAAATCCGACCGTGTGTATGGGGCTTAAGAAGGCTGCAAATGACACTGAGAAGGCTGCAAGGCTGCATTGATGGGCATTTAAATGTAAGTTTTTTTCCTTTAAAAAGTTTTTTTCTTTAAAATTTCCTCCTAAACTTGGGGTGCGTGTTATATGCCGGTAAATACATGGGGGGCATTTAAGTGAGCCGTGACCCATGAATTGGCAAATCACAAGTTGATTTTTGAGCTTACATGTACAGCCAAGCCAACTGTTGTTTATGTAGAATTTTATGCTTTTAACCTTTTCACATTAGGGGCCATAAGATTATCAGAGGAGCGCCTGTGCCCTGCATTTCCTGGATTTCATAAGATAAGAAATGTTAATGCTTTCCCAGGGCAGCTAATCAGATACAAACTCTCATTGTTTAGGTTTGAATCCACCTTTGGGCCTCACCTACGGTTTTCATGATGGCCCCTTGGATAAGGGAGGACGGCACGTGTACACGACGCACGTAAATCTTCCTGCAAACAGCATTTCATTCAGTCTAATCCACATGCAGATTTATTATCACCATTCATTAATGCCTCCTAATCTTTGTGCAAATACAAAGCCCGGAGCAACAATAGCTGCAAACATTATGTGCTCTTTATATTCATCTCTTCCCCTGGAGGGTTGTATTTCTAGGAAGAGTCTCTGCAGATGGGTGACCTTGGACATGTTTTCCGCGAGCAGTACGATCGCTTGTTCTTCTCTAGATTGAATGTAGATCTTATTCCTATGTAATGTTCTGTACCTGTGACAGCCTTTTGTCTTCTGTATGTTGCTTTAGAAGAAAAATATTCCATTACATTAAGTGGAGCTGGTCATAGAACTGTTGGACTGTTTAGACTATCTCACAATTATTATTATTATACAAGATTTATATAGCGCCAATGCTTTACAGAATGGAGGGAGACAGTTCCATTACATAACAATTCAATACATATGGGATCAGAGGGCCCTGCTCACTAGAACTTCCCATCTAAAATGGAAAGTCAAGTGATACAAAAGCTGATGGAGAACGTCAAGGTACATTTTATTACTTCGAGGTGGGATAGGCCTCCTTGAAGAAATGGGTTTTCAAGAAGCACCTAAAGGTGGACAGAGTTGGAGATCATTGGATATATTGGAGTAAGGAGTTCCAGAGAGGTTTTGGTGACGTCCTGGAGGTGAGCTTGGGAGAAGGTGACAAGGGAGCTGGAGGTCTTGGGAGGAAGGGAGAGGACAGTTTGGTTGGTGTTTTGAGACGAGGTTGAGGGTATATATCGTGGGGCAGCGTTGTGGATAACTTTGTAGGTTGTCTGACCGAGTAGGAGATAGTTGGAGACATTGGGGAAGGAGTTCCAGAGAAGTTTTGGTGACGTCCTACAGGCAAGCTTGGGAGAAGGTGACGAGGGAGATGGAGAGCTGGAGGTCTTGGGAGGAATGGAGAGGACAGTTGGTTGGTGTTTTGAGACGAGGTTGAGGGTATATATCTTGAGGCAGAGTTGTGGATAACTTTGTAGGTTGTCTGACCGAGTAGGAGATATTTGGAGACATTGGGGAAGGAGTTCCAGAGAGGCTCAGGAGAAGTCCTGGAGGGGAGCATGGGAGGAGAGGACAAGGGTGATAGAGAGCAGAAGGGAGGAATTCTTGGGAGGAATGGAGAGGATGGTTTGGTTGGTATTTTGAGATGAGGCTGGTGATATATCTCGGGCCAGAGTTGTGGATGGCTTTGTAGGTTGTTGGACAGAGTATGAGATAGTTGAATAGATTTGGATAAGGAGTTCCAGAGAGGCTTTGGAGAAGTCCTGGAGGCAAGAATGGTAGGAGGTGACGATTGAGATAGACAACAGGAGGTCTTGGGAGGAATATAGAGGATGGTTTGGTTGGTATTTTGAGATGAGGTTGGGGAAATATCTGGGGGCAGAGTTGTGGATAACTTTGTATGTTTTTGGACAGAGTAGGAGATAGATTGAGATAAAGAGTTCCAGCGAGGCTTTGGAGAAGTCCTGGAGGTAAGCATGGGAGGAGGTGAGGATGGAGATAGAGAGCAGAAGGTCTTGGGAGGAATAGAGAGGACATTTTGATTGGTGTTTGGGGATGAGGTTGGTGATATATCTTGGAGCAGAGTTGTGGATGGCTTTGTAGGTTGTCGTTGGTATTTTGAACTTTTTTTGTTGGATGAACGGAGGCCAGTAGAGGGATTGTCAGAGAGGGGGTAGCGAACACTGAACTGTTGGTAAGGAGAATCTGGCAGTAGTATTCATGATGGACTAAAGGGGGTTAGCCCATGTAAAGGTAGGCCAATATGTGGTCCAATGTGTTTTGGCCCACCTTTGGCCATAAAAAGAAATTAGCAACTCAGCTTTCAGTGTTCAGGAGTGGGCAACGTACAGAGTGTAGAGTTCAGGAGCAGTGTTAATTTTGTCGACTAAAACATTTTAGTCGACTAAATGAATACTATTTTAGTCTACTAAAATACGACTAAAACTAAAACAATTGAGATGACTAAAATACGACTAAAAGTAAAATGCCATTTTACTCAAAAGACTTAAATGGGACTAAAACTAAAATGGCATTTTAGTGAAAAGACTAAGACTAAAGCTAAATTGAAAGTTGACTTCAAAATGAACACTGGTTTGTAGTGCATGTTAATACCTCAATGCCATAAATAATACCATATTCGTTTTTTCACTCCTGCAGTATATAATGAGTTTGGAAATTGTAGAGAAATGTTAACTACCGGTAATGCATTACAATGTAATTACACCTATTAGATTTTAGACGACTAAAATTTGTTTTAGTTGACTAAAATGTACTAGAGATTTTAGTCGACTAAAACATAGGACATTTTAGTTAACTAAAATATACTGAAGATTTAGTCGACTAAAACTAAAACAATTGCAGAACACTAAAATGGGACTAAAACTAAGCTTCCATTTCAGTCCTAAGACAAAAAGAAAATCGAAATTTGCTGATAAAATTAACACTGTTCAGGAGTTGGCTACTTACAGAGTGCAGAGTTCAGGAGTGAACTGTGTGCAGAGTGCAGACTTCAGGAGCAGGAGTTTGTTATGTACAGAGTGCAGAGTTCATGATTATGCTATGTACAGAGTGTAGACTTTAGTAGTGCGTTATGTAGGGTACAGGGGTGCGCTATGTACAGAGTGCAGAGTTCAGGAGTGCACTGTGTGCAGAGTGCAGACTTCAGGAGCAGGAGTTTGTTATGTACAGAGTGCAGAGTTCAGGATTATGCTACGTACAGAGTGCAGACTTTAGTAGTGCGTTATGTAGGGTCCAGGGTACAGGGGTGCGCTATGTACAGAATGCAGCGTTCAGGGGTGTAATGTATACAGAGTGACAGCTTCTGTGTTTACAAGTAACAGTTGGGAGCGGGAGCAGAGGGTGAGAGCCAGAGGTGGCGGAATGCAGTACCACCACGTTCTGACTGCTAGGGCCACATAATGAAGCCTAGCGAGCCAGATTCGGGCCACAGGCCTTGTGTTTGACATATAGGGTTGCCACCTCATCCCTTTAAAACTGAACACATATTAATTACACAGGTTCTGTGGCTGGTTAAGGCGGTAATTAAACTCACTTAGTGCCTTACCTGCATTTAATTAGCCTCAGAACCTGTGTATTTCATATATGTTCAGATTTAAAGGGATGAGGTGGCAACCTTGACATATGTGTTCTAGAGGCTGCTAGAAGTATAGTGAGAGTGAGAGAAAGGCAACTCCAGCCAATCCTTGGTAAGGTGTGCCCAGAAGGTGGGTGGGGTGGGCATAAATGTTGCGAGGCTTGGCAGCCAGGGTGCAGAGTTCCTAAGTCCAGTGATTCAGGAGGAGACCCCTGTGCAGGATGCCAGTGGAGCCTTTCAAGACATCGAGGTCCAAGCTAGGCTTAGCTGGGGGGCCTACCAAAGAGAGCCTGGATCCGAGACTGAAGGGAGTTGGTGGGAGGAAGCCCAACCATTCTGGGACTGAGTGGATCATTGATCCTGCTATACAGAGGAGAAGTGACTGTGGGGTATTTTATCTCACAAGCAAGTGCAATGCAGCCAGGATTTGTGCAAAACAGTGAGGAGCGTACGATACAGCTCAGTACAGCCAGGAGTTGAACAATACAATGCAGCCAGAGGATTTACAATGCAGCCTGCATTTTTGTACAAAACAGCCAGAGTCCTCAGGTTCTGGGGTATCCCATGCCGCCATCCTTATCCAAGTTCCTGTTCCAATAAAAAAAAACTAAAAGAGAACCTTGGACTGAATATTGAGCCAAAGGAAGAATGCTGAAAATGCTGTGTGCCTGGCTGTATATGCTGTGAGTGGGGAAATAGGCCCAAATAAGCAGTGGCTCCTGCGGGGGGGTAGTGTTAAGGCCCGTACACACGATCTTACTTGTTGACAACCAACATGCAAATTAGCTGTTTTGGACCAACATCCGACCGTGTGTACGCTCCATCGGACCAACTTTTTCCAGGTTTCATCGGACTTTTGTTGGCTGTGCGAACGGACCAACTTTCTGCCAACAAAAGTCCGATGGACCAAAGTCCGACCGTGTGTACACAAAACCAACGGACTTTTGTACAAACCAATGCAGAACCAATGCAAAAGATCAGACAACAATACAAAAGTTGACCAAAGGTGGCGGTAAAGAGCAGAAAAACCAAGTGATTTGGTGAAAGTTGGCTGAAAAAGTCCTGCCGTGTGTATGCAATACCAACTTGGGGCCAACGCCCTTTGAACAAAAATCCACGGAAAAGTTGGTCCACGGTCCGATCGTATGTATTGAGCCTCATACACACGATCGGACCGTGGACCAACTTTCCTGTGGATTTTTGTCCAAAGGGCGTTGGCCCCAAGTTGGTATTGCATACACACGGCAGGACTTTTTTCAGCCAACTTTCACCAAATCACTTGGTTTTTCTGCTCTTTACCGCCACCTTTGGTCAACTTCTGTATTGTTGTCTGATCTTTTGCATTGGTTCTGCATTGGTTTGTACAAAAGTCCATTGGTTTTGTGTACACACGGTCGGACTTTGGTCCATTGGACTTTTGTTGGCAGAAAGTTGGTCCGTTCGCACAGCCAACAAAAGTCTGATGAAACCTGGAAAAAGTTGGTCCAAATGGAGCGTACACACGGTCGGATGTTGGTCCAAAACAGCTAATTTGCATGTTGGTTGTCAAATAGTCCGATCGTGTGTATGAGGCTTTACAGTAACATGATTGGAAAGACATGTCCCCCCAGCATTCTCTCTGTTCATTTGTGGTGTTATACCTCCTATTATTCTGACTATGTGCCTTTCCTCCTATACTTCAACCCAACTAACTGATTCTCTTTCTCTGTTTCTCGCAGCCTCCTTGTTCATCATCGCCATGCTCCTGGGGAGCCTGAACAGCTGCTGCAACCCCTGGATCTACATGCTGTTCACCGGACACCTTTTCCACGACCTCTTGCAGCGCTTCCTCTGCTGCTCGGCGCGGTACCTGAAGGCCAAGCAGCAGGGCAGCGACCTGAGCGCCAGCAGGAAGAGCAACTCCTCGACGTTCGTCTTGAGTCGGAAGAGCTCCAGCCAAAAGAGCATCACTCAGCCATCGACGCTGTGACCCCCGCTCCCCCCCCCCCACCTTTGTACTGGGTTGGGTTTTCCAGGTGGTGCCGATGGTGGACACAAAAGAGGACAAAGCCTTGGGGACACTGTAGATTATCTTCCTTGCTGTGGAGTTGATGACGACCCCAATCTTAGGAGAGGCAAGACGGGAGACTAAAAGAGTAGAATGTATGGAGAAGTGCACCTTCTGGATGAACAGTACATGTGACTGTTATGTGGCTTCTTCTTTTTTTTTTTATGTTTCAGTCAATGCCAGCAGCTTGCAGTCTTGAGGATATGTTTCTGCTTTTATACATAGCTGGAGACCTCTGAAACTCAAGGAAGCCATGGGCGACTGGAGAGGGGACACGAGGCATCCAGGTGTTTTTAGAAAGAAAGTATTCCGGTCTCCCTTTAGATGTGCATGGACCTTGGTAATTCCTGTTGCCCATAGGTAACACATGCTAGATGTTCATGGTTTCCAGGCTTTGGAGATCTGAAGGGTCCCAGAATGCTAACAAGCAGTGGTGGAACTACCAGGGTCGCAAGGGTCACGACTGGGCCCTGGCATTCCGCCACCATGGGGGGCGGACTGAGACAGCAGGAAGGGGGGGGGGGGGCTCTGCAGGACGTGTGAAGGGACTGCAAAGCTCAGTTCACACTGCTGTCACACACCTTGCTTGCCACTTCCCTTGCTTGCAACTTTTGCGATTTAACACTGCAGTCTATGGCACTCAAATCACAGCAAAGTCACTGCAACTTAAGTCGCATTGATTAAGACGGCAGCCATTGTGTTTTGACTTGCATTGCGACTTTCTGGGAGGAGATTTAATAAAACTGGTGCACACTGATTGGTTACTATCAGTGTTGGTCATCTTACTTTAAAAAAGTAATTAGTTAAGTTACAAAATTACTTCTCCCAAAAAGTAATTGCGTTAGTAACTCAGTTACTACATTGGAAAAGTAATTAGTTACGCAGCAAAGTAACTGACTTTTTTTTTTTAAATATTCTATACGTGTAACTAAGGGGCGGGTCTAGTATTACTGTAAGCAAGGGGCGCATTTATTATTATTGTTATATATCGTGTAACCAAGGGGCTGCTCTATTATTACTCTAACCAAGGGGCAGATCTGTTATAGCGTGTAAGCAAGGGGCGGGTCTATTATTATTATATCGTGTAAGGGGCGGGTCTATTATTATTATATCGTGTAAGGGGCGGGTCTATTATTATTATATCGTGTAAGGGGCGGATGGCTACAGAAGAGGGCGAATGTTAAATTAATGGGCAGAGCTCGATATATAACAATAATAATAAATGTGCCCCTTGGTTACAGTAATACTAGACCCGCCCCTTAGTTACACGATAGACGCCCCTTGCAGAGTAGCACGAGCATCAGGTGCGTGCGGCATCGCCTCGTACAATTACATGTTAACTGCACCTGCGCGGTGTAGAGTTCACTCAGAGCTGTTTAGGTTCGGCAATTTTCGGAGTGCAGGGGGTCCTTATCCGGCGGGGGGAACTTTTTCGTCAGGACACCGGAATTACACTACTGCCATCTAGTGGCAGTAGATGTAATTGGGGTAACTAAGCCAAAGTAATGGGAACTACCATGAGGGGAAAAGTAATCAGTTAGATTACTCGTTACCCTCTAAAGTAACTGCGTTAGGTAACTCAGTTTATTTTAACTCAGTTACTTACATCACTGGTTACTATGCAGGGCTGCACCAGATTCTGTGTCCAGAAGTTTTAGTAAATCTCTCTCAATGGGGTTGGTTTACTAAAGGCAAATCGAGTGTGCACTTTGCAAAGCGCAGTTGCGCCAGAGCTTAGTAAATGAGGTAAATCTTCACTCTGCAAAGAATACCCAATCACATGCAAGGAAAATAAATTCCGCTGAGCTTTTGCTCATTTACTAAGCTCTGGAGCAACTGCAAAGTGCACAGTCTTTTTGCCTTTAGTAAATCAACGCCTATGTGTCGCACGATAAAATGCAGCAGTGTGAACCGGGGCTTATGGGTAACGGGCCCCTGGATCAGTAGGGGAGAACCCTGGGCCTGGTGGAAAGTGCCCCAGAACCAGAGAAAAGGGGTCTGGGACTGATGGAAAGGCTCCCACTGGTCAGGGGGGCCCTTCATGGTTTCTTGCACCGGGGTTCTAGTTACGCCTCTGCTACCAAGTATTAAGAGGATAACAATCATTGCTTTGGAGTTAATGAAAACAGTAGAGTACAGCCTTTCTCAACCTTTGTAACAATGGAGTAGCCCTTGAAATAACTTTCCAGTCTCAGGGAACCCCTATTACCCTGTTTCCCCGAAAATAAGACCTAGCGTGATTGTCGGTGATGGCTGCAATATAAGCCCTACCCCCCCAAATAAGCCCTACCCTGTTTCCCCCGAAAATAAGCCCTAGCCTTAAAATAAGACCTACAAGGACTTTAACTAGGGCTTATTTGGGAGGTAGGGCTTATATTGCAGCCATCACCGACAATCACGCTAGGTCTTATTTTCGGGGAAAACAGGGTAGTAACTGCTACATCTAATCTCACAGCACTTTAGCTTTATGGTCACGGGAAGTCTTGTTCCTTGCGCTTAAGAGGGAGTCCACCTGAAAAAAAATGTATTAAAGGCCAGCCTCTACAAATACTGCAGCTGCTGACTTTTAATAAATTGTCACTTACCTTTCCTGGAGTCCAGCGATCGCTCGGCTCTCGGCTACTGCCGACGCCATTCTCGGTGAGGGAATCAGGAAGTGAAGCATTGCGGCTTCACTTCCCGGTTCCCTACTGCGCATGCGCGAGTCGTGTAGCACAATGTATAAATGGCCCCTGCTGTCCCTGGGACCCGTGCGTCTCCCAGCAGACAGCGCGGCGGGAGGGGAAGAGGCAAAAGCCCCGTACACACGGTCGGAAAATCCGACCACAAAATCCATCGGTTGTCGGAAAATACGATCATTCCGAACGTGGTGACGTTTGTTGCCTACGACGGGACTACGTAGAGGCTAGTAGCCAATAGCTTTGGTCTTGTAATGTGATCTGAGCATGCGTGGCACTTTGTCCGTCGGAATTCGCTACACACGATCGGAAAAAGTCCGATAGGACTTTGTTGTCAGAAAATTTGAGAGCAGGAGATAAAACTTTGTCCGTCGGAAAATCCGACGGAAAAAGTCCGATGGAGCCCACACGCGGTCGGAATTTCCGACAATATTGTCCGATAGGACATTTTCCGTCGGAAAATCCGACCGTGTGTACGGGGCAATAGACTCCCATGGGAGTTTATGCCTGGAAGTGGGTGCAAATACCTGTCTTAGACAGGTATCTGCACCCCCCTCCCCCCTGAAAGGTGCCAAATGTGACGCCGGAGGGGGGGGGGGGTTCCGAAAAGCGGAGGTTCAATTTTTGTGTGAACCTCCGCTTTAATCGGCATATCCCCTGTTAAGGTAAGCTAAAAAGATGATGTCAGTGGTTACTTATCTAAAGGGCGGAAATTGTTCCTTACTCAAGAAACCCCTAGCAACCTCTGGAGGAAACCTAATGCCGCGTACACACGGTCCGAATTCTCGTCGGAAAAAGCTTTGATGGTTTTTCCCGTCGGAATTCCGACTGAATTTCGCTCAAACTGTCTTGCCTACACACGGTCACACCAAATTCCGACGGTCAGTAACACCGCGGCATAAAACACGTTCGACTGCACTACCCTGTTTCCCCGAAAATAAGACCTAGCGTTATTGTCGGTGATGTTTGCAATATATGCCCTACCCCCCAAATAAGCCCTACCCTGTTTCCCTGAAAATAAGCCCTACCCCCCAAATAAGACCTACAAGGACTTTAACTAGGGCTTATTTGGGAGGTAGGGCTTATATTGCAGCCATCACCGACAATCACGCTAGGTCTTATTTTCAGGGAAACAGGGTATAAATGGGAAGTTTAATAGTTCTGAGCATGCGTCGAATTGTTTCCGAGCATGCGCCGGAAATTTTGCGTGTGGGAATTGCACACACACGATCGGAAAATCCGATAGAAAGGTTTTCCGTCGGAAAAATTAAGAACAGGTTCTCAATCCAAAGTCCGTCGGAAATTCAGACAGAAAAAGACCGATGGGCATACACACGCTCGGAAAATCCGATGAAAAGCTCCCATCGGACTGTTTCCATCGGAAATTCCGACCGCGTGTACGCGCCACTACGCGGCATAAGGCTCCATGGAATCCTGGTTGAGAAAGGCTTATATAGTTCATCAAGCATGTCAAAAATGTGACATCAAAGATTATTTTTGGGTTAACACTACACTTAGAAAAGAAGCTTAATATATTACTATAGAAGCGGGTTTTATAATCGGATAGCATATAACCAAGAGGCTGTCAACTACGAGCATGCGCATCTACAAAGGATCCCAGCGATACCGCTCTCCTCCAACTACTCCTGTGCTCTGCAGCCATCAGGCAGGACAGTTGAACTGGCAGACTTGTAAGAAGATCTGGTACAGCTCTCAGGGGACAATTGGAGAAAGGGAGAAGTGAAAAAGATATATTTGCAAACTTGGATATATTAAAGGATCTAAAGTGTTTCAAAATCCAGTTATTCATTCAAATGTATGGCGGCCCGAGGTAAAGGAACCCGTTTAGTTTGATGGACTTCCAGGACTTGTATCAGAGGCAGCAGTGACATCACAGGTTTAAAAAAAGAAAAAATTTGGGCTGATCTTTGGCTCTATTGGCAAAAATAGTCACAAAACAGATTCCTATTTTTTTACTAATTGGGTTCAGTAACATCACTAGAGCAGCCTTTCTCAACTTCTTTACCCCTGAAGGAACCCCTGAAATGTTTAAGTTCCTAGGGACCCCCTGCTAAAATTTAAAATTTCCAGGCTTTGAGTTATTATTCCTACCATTACCATACCATTATTCCTACCATTGGCACCAACAATGGGGCACTATTCCTCCCACAGACACCAACTATAGGGCATAATTCCTCCCACTGACAACAAAAATAGGGCACTATTCCTTCCATTGGCCCAACCATGGGGCATAATTCCTTCCACTGACGCCAACAATGGGGCACTATGCCTTCTACTGACACCAACAATAGGGCGCTATTCCTGCCACTGATGCCAACAATGGGGCACTATTCCTTCTACTGACACCAACAAAGGGGCACTATTCCTTCTACTGACACCAACAATGGGGCATAATTCCTGCCACTGACGCCAATAATGGGACACTATTACTTCCACTGACACTAACAATATGGCATAATTCCTGCCACTGACACCAACAATGGGCACTATTCCTTCTACTGACAGCAACAAAGGGGCATAAATCCTGCCACTGACGCCAATAATGGGGCACTATTCCTTCTACTGACACCAACAAAGGGGCACTATTCCTTCTACTGACACCAACAATGGGGCATAATTCCTGCCCCTGACGCCAATAATGGGACATTATTATTTCCACTGACACTAACAATATGGCATAATTCCTGCCACTGACACCAACAATGGGGCACTATTCCTTCTACTGACACCAACAATAGGGCGCTATTCCTGCCACTGATGCCAACAATGGGGCACTATTCCTTCTACTGACACCAACAAAGGGGCATAATTCCTGCCACTGACGCCAATAATTGACCAGTCCTTTCTAGTGCATTGATCACAAAAAGGCTTCTGTTTGTTTCCTAGTGTCAGGTGTCTCCCAAATGTCCGGTCATTTATCAATAGTATAGCATTTCTCGGATGTTGCAGTGCCAATGACCACCGGTAATGGCTCAGTCAAGTCTCTAACACGGCACCAATTCCTTTCCATATGTAGTCCTCACACACCACCGTTATCACCATTTTTCATTTCACCTGCTTTGTAAATGTCAATGCTGTATTTATTGGACATGTTCGTTTGACAGCCACCGACAGCACTGAATGACGCAGCGCAGATCTCATGTGAGACGGTCGTTCTGGGCGCTGTAGCCACTATAAGAATGTATGAAAGAACTCGGGGACTTATAGCCTTTATAATAAAGTCTAAAATGATTTGAAAGTTTGTAGACTTGTGTCGACTGTGCCGGGACAGGGTCGTCCAGCGCCCAAGGCAAAGACGGGAAAAGGTGCTCCTCTCCCTGGCTCCTATTACATGACATAAATGAGCATCTTTGCCCCACTGCCTTGTCTGCCCATAGTAGGCATATAGGGTTCACAGTGTGTGTGTGCTTGCTTTCTAGCAGCTGGGGGTGGCTGGGCAGTTGCGTATGCACAATGTGTTTTTAAAGTCAGCTATGGGCAGTTGAGGTTAAGGGGGGTGGAGAGTGGCCTTGTTGTGTGTGTTGCCTGTTAGAAGGGATTCCACAATCTGCTAGTTGCCCACCATGGATCTAGAACCTGCATGTCCCCTACCCTCCCCTCGTTGAGGGTGCTTGTGCCTGGGGCTCAGCTATGGGCAGTTGAGGTTAAGGGGGGGCGGAGAGTGGCCTTGTTGGGTGTGTTGCCTGGTAGAAGGGATTCCACAATCTGCTAGTTGCCCACCATGGATCTAGAACCTGCATGTCCCCTACCCTCCCCTTGTTGAGGGTGCTTGTGCCTGGGGCTCAGCTATGGGCAGTTGAGGTTAAGGGGGGCGGAGAGTGGTCTTGTTGTGTGTGTTGCCTGGTAGAAGGGATTCCACAATCTGCTAGTTGCCCACCATGGATCTAGAACATGCATGTCCCCTACCCTACCCTCATTGAGGGTGCTTGTGCCTGGGGCAACTATCCCTGCTGCCACCCCCCCCCCCCCCTGTCCCAGCCCTTGTGTAACGGAAGTCTGTGCCGTGGGCACTGTGATTATGCACTTTAGAAAATTGGGTTTATTGCTTTATTGATTGTTAGGTTGGCCTTAAAATTGCAAAAGTGAGAGATCCTTTTGTCAAATCAGTGAGTATGTTCATGGTGGCAAGGATCATTCCATTTTCCATGTAGACAAGGAAGTCATTGCTTATGGGTTGCACAGACTATGGTGTTGCAAAACATCTTCAATGATCCCAGTTCTTGGGTCTAATCCCACTTACTTAGATCTGGATCTGACCCCACCCACCTGGGATCTGACCCCACCCACCTGGGTTTTGATCCCACCCACCTGGTTGCTTCAAGTGTTTTGTCCACCTTGAGGTGTTCCCAGTTATTCTGTTGCATTTGTCGTAATATCAAGGCCCAAGAAAGGCATCGTCAAGGGGAGTCTTGTGAACTCGGTAATAGGTAAAAGATACCTGGAACTGGAAGGGTTACATTCAGGGGCGGACTGACCATTCGGGCACTCAGGCATGGACCGAGGGCCCCATGCCACTAGGGGGCCCCATAATCTTCTATTGCCCGGGGGCCCCATGAGCTGTCAGTCCACCCCTGGTTACATTGACACATTACAGAGCATGGAGGTTAATGTAACAAAACATTTCTGCGCTAAACCCACTGTAATGGATCCATCGCTGAACTCAGGTAGAGTTTGGCTTTATCCCTTATTGCCGCACATAAATTATATGGACCATTAAACTTGAATAAAATTAGTATTTTTTTTTAAACTTGCCCTTAATGTCACTTTAATTTTTATTTTTTTTAACAACTTCAGCCGCGGACCATTTTGCTGGTCAAAGACCAGAGCACTTTTTGCGATTCGGCACTGTGTCGCTATAACTAACAATTGTGCGGTCGCGTGACGTGGCTCCCAATCAAAATTGACGTCCCCACAAATAGAGCTTTCTTTTGGTGGTATTTGATCACCTCTGCGGTTTTAATTTTTTGTGCTATAAACAAAAAAAGAGCGACCCTAAAAAATCGCATTGTTTTTTACATTTTGCTATAATAAATATCCCCCAAAAATATATAAAAAATATGTTTTTCCTCAGTTTAGGCCGATACGTGTTCTTCTACATATTTTTGGTTAAAAAAATCGCAATAAGCGTATGTTGATTGGTTTGCGCAAAAGTTATAGCGTTTACAAAATAGGGGATAGTTTTATGGCATTTTTATTAATAATTTTTTTTTTACTAGTAATGGCGGCGATCTGAAATTTTTATCGTGACTGCGACATTATGGCGGACACTTCGGACATTTTTGACACTTTTTTGGGACCATTGTCATTTATACAGCAATCAGTGCTATACAAATTGCACTGATTCCTGTGTAAATGAGACTGGCAGTGAAGTTAACCACTAGGAGGCAGTTAAGGGGTTAAGTGTGTCCTGGGAGTGTTTCTAACTGTAGGGGCGTGGCTACATGTGGCACGTCACTGATCTCTGCTCCAGATCACAGGGAGCAGAGATCAGTGACAGTGTCACTAGGCAGAACAGGGAAATGCTTGTTTACATTAGCATCTCCCCGCTCATCCTCTCCGTGAGACGATTGCGGGTATCCCCGCGGCGATCGAGTCCGCGGGACCCGCGACCCGACTCACGGAGCTCGCAACGATGGCACGGCGGCAAATTCAAAGGGACGTACAGGTACACCCATTTGCCTGTCTGTGTCATTCTGCCTACGTAAATGTACATGCGGCGGTCGGCAAGTGGTTAAAGGAGTGAAGCTCCTCTTCAAATATACTCCTTCATAGCCACACATGACATAAATCCACTTTGTGCGCACCTAATCCCTTTACAGACCCAGACATTACCTTGTAAAAGAGCAGTGACATCATCACTGTGCAGTACGTAGCCTGGGACAGAGATCAGGGATGTGGGAGGGGCCTAGCAAGGCCCCATCCACTGCAGGAAATTGGAGGGGGGTGGAGACAAGACCAGTCATCCTTCACAAGGAGAGAGAGCAGAGCTGTGGGAGGGGCTCAGCAGACTCCACCCACTGCAGGCTGCCTGCCGAAAACTACAGGAGGGGGCGGAGACAAGACCAGACTCCCTGCACAAAGAGAGAAAGCAGAGCTGTGGGAGGGGCTCAGCAGACTCCACCCACTGCAGGCTGCCTGCCGAAAACTACAGGAGGGGGGTGGAGACAATAACAGTCACCCTGCACAAGGAGAGAGAGCAGAGCTGTGGGAGGGGCTAAGCAGACTCCACCCACTGCAGACTGCCTACAGAGAACTACAGGAGGGGGCGGAGACAATATCAGTCACCCTGCACAAGGAGAGAGAGCAGAGCTGTGAGAGGGGCTAAGCAGACCCCACCCACTGCAGGCTGCCTGTAGAAAACTACAGGAGGGGGTGGAGACAATATCAGTCACCCTGCACAAGGAGAGAGAGCAGAGCTGTGGGAGGGGCTAAGCAGACTCCACCCACTGCAGACTGCCTACAGAGAACTACAGGAGGGGGCGGAGACAATATCAGTCACCCTGCACAAGGAGAGAGAGCAGAGCTGTGGGAGGGGCTCAGCAGACTCCACCGACTGCAGGCTGCCTACAGAGAACTACAGGAGGGGGTGGAGACAGGACCAGTCACCCTGCACAAGGAGAGAAAGCAGCAGTGGGCGGTCTTTATTACAGGAAGTCTCACACTGGATTACTGCACAGATCCGGAAGAAATACACAAAGCTTGCCGAGATTCAAGGAAGAATACACATAAGGAATGGATTTAGATGATATTTATTGATCCCGGAGTTCAGCTTTAAGAAACGACTAGAAATGAAAACCGCGGTCTCAATTCCGCGGTGAATAGCACATGCAGACCCCCTCAGGGGGGGGGGGGGGGCGGATACCGATTAATAATAAATCAAACAAATTGCACTACATTAAAACAATATGTTTGTTCTATAAATCCCATATTTCCGTACAGCGGCGGCACGCGGAATGAAAGAGGGTCAGTGAGCGAAGCGCTGGGGGAGGAATCTCGAATTAATGGAGTCTGTAACTATTAATGACAAAGAAGGACAATATATCATTTATCATCTCTCTATAATAAGGAAGCTCTGGAATGTGACCGATTCCAATGGCTCCCAGATGTTTCCTTCAAACGCTCGCCGCGCTTGTCTGTCGCGGTGGCTGAGACGGTTAATGTACCGGAAAAAAAATTAATTAATTATTAAACAAGAATTGTATGTTTAAGGTACACTATGTTACCAAAAGTTTGTGCTTTAACACGCACATGAACTTTAATGGCATCCCAGCCTTAGTCCGTAGGGGTCAGTATTGAGTTGGCCGACCCTTTGCAGCTCTAACAGCTTCAACTCTTCTGGGAAGGCCGTCCACAAGGTTTAGGAGGGTGTCTATGGGAATGTTTGACCATTCTTCCAGAAGTGCATTTGTGAGATCAGCCACTGATGTGGAAAAGAAGGCTGCATTCTAATTCAGGGGTTCTATCAGGTTGAGGTCAGGACTCTGTGCAGGTCAGTCAAGTTCCTTCCCCCCAAACTCGCTTATCCACACTATATGGCCAAAAGTATTGGGCCACCCCTCCAACTCATTTGGTGGAGGGGGATTATGGTGTGGGGGTTGTTTTTTTCAGGGGTTGGGTTTGGCCCCCTTAGTTCAAGTGAAGGGAACGCTTATGCCCCGTACACACGGTCGGATTTTCCGACGGAAAATGTCCGATCGGACCATGTTGTCGGAAAATCCGACCGTGTGTGGGCTCCATCGGACTTTTTCTGTCGGAATTTCCGCCGGAAAAAAATTTGAGATCCTGCTCTCAAATTTTCCGACAACAAAATCCGATCTGACTTTTTCCGATCGTGTGTAGAGAATTCCGACGGACAAAGTGCCACGCATGCTCAGATCAAATTACGAGACCAAACCTATTGGCGAATAACCTCTACGTAGTTCCGTCGTACGCAACGAACGTCACCACGTTCAGAATGATCGGATTTTCCGACATCTTTGTCCGACTGTGTGTATGCAACACCAGTGTCGGATAAAATCCGTCGGAAAAAGTCCGATGGATTTTGTAGTCGGAATTTCCGACCGTGTGTACGGGGCATTAAAGTGGTAGGCCAGCGAAAAAAAAAAAAATTAAAAGTCAGCAGCTACAGTGTAGCTGCTGACTTTTAATAAGCACTTACCTTTCTAGGGTGCCCACGATATCGGCCGCCCGAGGCCGACCCGTCCCTCGGCTCTCGGGTCCGCCATTCAAAGTAAGGGAAACAGGCAGTGGAGCCTTGCGGCTTCACTGCCCGTTTTCTACTGTGCATGCGTGAGTCGCGCGGCGCTTTGTGAATGGGGCGCGCTGTCTTGTGGGACACACACAGTTCCCACAACACACCGCGCCCCATTCACCAGAAGACAACGTGAGGAGGAGAAGACCGAAGATCACCGCGGAATAGGAAGAGGCAGATTAGGACGATCTGCCTAGCAACAGCCATTTTTGGTAAGTGAAAAAAAAATTTGGAGCCTTTTAAAGCATTTTTTTTTTTTTAGGGTGGACCTCCCCTTTAAGGCGTCACCATGCCAAGACATTTTGGACAATTTCATGCTCCCAACTTTGTGGGAACAGTTTGGGGACGGCCCCTTCCTGTTCCAACATGACTGCTCACCAGTGCACAAAGCAAGGTCCATAAAGACATGGATGAGCGGTGGGCACACCTCCCAACATTTTGAGATTTGAATGAGGGACACCTACTTGCAAACTATGTAGGCCTAGGACACGCCCCCCTGACACACCCCCTTAAAGGAGAATTAACCAAAAAAAGGTTAATTAAATCTACAAGGACTTTTTTCTTATCACTCCTATTCCTTTATATTGGCTTTTAAATTTACAAATGCAGCAGTTTAGAAATTGGATGAAAGGTTTAGCATTGGGAAAAAAATTTGAAAGATAAAAAGTGCATTTTAGACGCAACTATATGGATCAGACCAAAATGAGGGACAAATGAGGAGGAAAGAGGGACATTGCTCCAAATCAGGGACAGTCCCTCCAAATCAGGAACAGTTGGGAGCTATGAGTTTAGGGTGGAGAAACTTGACTGGCCTGCACAGAGTCCTGATCTCAACGCGATAGAACACCTTTGGGACGGTCAAACATTCCCATAGACACACTCCTAAACCTTGTGGACGGCCTTCCCAGAAGAGTTGAAGCTGTTATAGCTGCAAAGGGTGGGCCAACTCAATATTGAACCCTACGGGCTAAGACTGGGATGCCATTAAAGTTCATGTGCGTATAAAGGCAGGGGTCCCAATACTTTTGGTAATACAGTATATATTGCTAAACACATACAGCCCTAAATGCAAACTGCGCTCAGAACAGTGTCCAGCCTTCGCGTATTTCAGGCTGTCATTGACTCTGATAGGCTGCTGGCAGCAAGCTGTACGCTTCACCTGTGCCTCCCTGGTGCCCCAAAACACCATATAAATCAAGCTGCCCGTGAGCATGAGCCCTTAGGCTGCCGGGTTCACACCTTTGCGTTGTGTCAACACAAAAATGCGCTTATGTGTGTTCCTTCATCCATTAATGTGCGTTGTGCTAGGGCAGCCTATTCATTTGAATTGGCTCACTAAGGGCTCATTCACATGTGCGGAAGCCCTTGCTGCCCCTCTGCAAAGCCACCGCTTTTCCGAGGCATTTGGCGAGCCTGATTTCCTGGCAACACTGTAAATGTCCCCCCACCATCCTGTGGGTTGTATGCGGTTGCGACGCAGCCCTGTTCACTTGAATGGCTTGCGTTTGGCAGCAGTACTGCCTGCAGCACGTCACGGGGGGTATAATTTTTGCTGCTGCGGCCGATGTGTAAGGTTAAGGGAGGGGCAGTAAAAAAAAAACCTGTGGCCTCTGTGGTGTAAGGTTAAGGGAGGGGCAGTAAAATAACCCCCCTGTGGCCTCTGTGTAAGGTTAAGGGAGGGGCAGTAAAATAACCCCCCTGTGGCCTCTGTGTAAGGTTAAGGGGGGCAGTAAAATACCCCCCCCTGTGGCCTCTGTGTAAGGTTAAGGGAGGGGCAGTAAAATAACCCCCCTGTGGCCTCTGTGTAAGGTTAAGGGAGGGGCAGTAAAATACCCCCCCTGTGGCCTCTGTGTAAGGTTAAGGGAGGGGCAGTAAAATAACCCCCCTGTGGCCTCTGTGTAAGGTTAAGGGAGGGGCAGTAAAATAACCCCCCCGTGGCCTCTGTGTAAGGTTAAGGGGGGGGGGGAATAACCCCCTGGGGCCACTGTGTAAGATTACAGGAGAGGCAGTAAAATAACCCCCTTTTGGCGGTTGTGTAAGGTTAAGGGGGGGGGGGGGTGAAAAAAATAACCCCCTGTGTAAGAGTAAGGAGGGGGGAATAACCCCCTGGGGCCACTGTGTAAGATTACGGAAGAGGCAGTAACATAACCCCCTGTGGCTGCTGTATAAGGTTAAGGGGGAGGTGAAAATATAACCCCCCCGGGTAATAAAGGGGGGGGGGGGGGTGGAAAAATAACCCCCTGGCGCCGCTGTGTATGGTTATGGGAGAGGCAGTAAAATAACCCCCTTTTGGCGGTTGTGTAAGGTTAAGGGGGGGGGGGGTGAAAATATAACCCCATGGGAAATGTTAAAGGGGGGGTGGAAAAATAACCCCCTGGGGCCACTGTGTATGGTTATGGGAGAGGCAGTAAAATAACCCCCTGTGGCTGATGTGTAAGGTTAAGGGGGGGAGGTGTAAATATAACCCCCCCAGGTAATAAAGGGGGGGGTGTGGAAAAATAACCCCCTGGAGCCGCTGTGTATGGTTATGGGAGAGGCAGTAAAATAACCCCCCTGTGGCTGATGTGTACGGTTAATGGGGAGGGAAATAACCCCCTACAGACGCTGTGTAAGGTTAAGAAAGGGGCGATAAAATAACCCTCAGGATGACCTGGGCTCAGAGGAAGTAGATTGAATGATACGGCCCCATAAATCCATTGCGTGCCCCTCCCCCAGTCGCTGGCGTCACCACGTGCAATGCAGGACTAGCGATCGCCCACCTTCTGTGCGATCCCTGGGGTGGCCGATGACACCCTATATATAAGACTTTTTGTAGAATGCACTTTTTTGTGTGAACTGTTTTATTGGAGAGTTTTATTATCCTTTCTGTACAGAGAAGTGGAGATCTCAGATCTATATCTTTAATAAACTCCATTCTTTCAGACCGGCCCGCCGCGTGAATTATTAGCGGTTTATGTTTTGGTGTATGAAGCCATGAATCCTCCGCCGTCCTCGATAGGAAAATACACAGAAAAGGTGAAAGCAGAAATATTGCTCTGAAATAATTGGGCCCCATACCAGGAGGACGGGGAATGTTCACAGCCGAGACCGAGACCGTATCTAGAGAATGTGAGGGGAAGACGAAGACTGACATTGGTGAAGCCTCCTGGAGTGCCTGTTGTCATGCTGATCCAAAGGCTTCAATGCTCTCTGAGTCCTGGACCCGGAGTGATTATACGGACTGGGGAATCAGCAGTCACTGGCCCCACGCTTCTCCTAGTCAATGCATAACAAAAGATAACCAGGCTCTAAGAACAGAGGGATGCAAAGGGAGAGAGAAGGAGAGACACAGGGAGAGAAATAGAAAGAGAGAAAGAAAGAAAGTGAAAGAGAGAGAGAAAGAAAGACAGAAAAAGAAATAAAGAAATAAAAAAAAGGATGCAGAGGGAGCGAGAGAGAGACACAGGGAGAAAGAAAGAGAGAGACAGAAAGAAAGAAAGAAAGAAAGAAAGAAAGAAAGAAAGAAAGAAAGAAAGAGCTGGGGGGGGGGGGGGGTGCAGTGGGAGAGAGAAGGAGAGACACATGGAAAAAGAAAGAGAGAGAGAAAAGACAGAGAGAGAGAGAAAGAAAGAAAGAAAGAGAATAAAAGAGAGAGAGAGAGAAAGAAAGACAGAAAAAGAAAAAAGAAAGAAAGAGAAAAAGAAAGAAAAAGAAAAATAAATAAAGAGCTGGAGGGATGCAGAGGGAGAAAGAGGTAGAGAAAAAGAAAGAGAGAGAAAGAAATAAAGAGCTGGAGGGAGAAAGAATGAGAGACTTGTGGAGAAAGAAAGAGGAAAAGAGAGAAATAAGAGAGAAAGAAAGAAAAAACAGAGCGAGCTGGAGGGATGCCGAGGGAGCGAGAAGGAAAGACACAGGGAGAAAGAGAGAGAGAGAAACAAACAAAAATAAAGAAAGAGCTGGGGGGATGCAGTGTGAGAGAGAAGGAGAGACACATGGAAAAAGAAAGAGAGAGAGAGAAAGAAAGAAAGAGAGTGAAAGAGAGAGAGAGAGAGAGAGAGAGAAAGAAAGAGAGCGCAAGAGAGAGAGAGAAAGAAAGACAGAAAAAGAAAAAAATTAATGAAAAAAAGGATGCAGAGGGAGCGAGAGAGAGACACAGGGAGAAAGAAAGAGAGAAAGACAAAAAGAAAGAAAGAGAGAAAGAAAGAGAGAGACAGAAAGAAAGAGAAAAAGAACGAATGAAAGAAAGAAAGAAAGAAAGAAAGAAAGAAAGAAAGAAAGAAAGAAAGAGCTGGAGGGAGAAAAAAGGAGAGACTTGTGGAGAAAGAAAGAGGAAAAGAGAGAAATAAGAGAGCAAGAAAGAAAGAAAAAACAGAGCGAGCAGGAGGGATGCAGAGGGAGCGAGAAGGAGAGACACATGGAGAAAGAGAGGGAAAGAAACAAACAAAAATAAAGAAAGAGCTGGGGGGATGCAGTGGGAGAGAGAAAGAGAGACACATGGAAAAAGAAAGAGAGAAAGAAAGAAAGAAAGAAAGAAAGAAAGAAAGAAAGAGAGAGAAAGAAAGACAGAAAAATAAATAAAAAAAAGGATGCAGAGGGAGTGCGAGAGAGTCACAGGGAGAAAGAAAGAGAGAAAGACAAAAAGAAAGAAAGAGAGAAAGAAAGAGAGACAAAAAAAAGAAAGAGAAAAAGAAAGAAAGAAAGAAAAAGAAAGAAAGAGCTGGAGGGATACAGAGGGAGAGAGACGGAGAGACACACGGAGAAAGAGAGAAAGAGGTAGAGAAAAAGAAAGAGAGAGAAAGAAATAAAGAGCTGGAGGAGGAAAGAAGGAGAGACTTGTGGAGAAAGAAAGAGAGAGAAATAAGAGAGAAAGAAAGAAAAAAACAGAGCAAGCAGGAGGGATGCCGAGGGAGCGAGAAGGAGAGACACAGGGAGAAAGAGAGAGAGAAAGGAGAGACATGGAGAAAGAGAGAGAGAGAAAGGAGAGAGAGAGAAAGAAAGAAAGAGAAAAAGAAAGAAAGAACAAGCTGGAGGGATGCAGAGGGAGTGAGAAAGAGAGGAAGAAAAAAAGATCTGATTGAGAGATTATTTGCAATCGTTTTTTCTAAACTGTATCCTCATTGCTGGAAGAAAGAAGGGAGAGCGGTAGACATGCGGTTTTCTATGTAACTTCTTATGATTGGCTGGTATGGTGATCAGTCCACTTCAAATCCTTTAATTTTGCTTTGCCACCAATCCAAAGGACCACTTACCATTTTACCCAATCGCATTATACATGAAGGCTCAACAACATAACAAACGTTATTGGCACTGGACCAGATCACTCCAGACGTGGCTCCGCACTGACGCGCTTCACCTCCAATATGGGCTTAGTCATGGGGTGAGTAAAGGAGGATAAGTATCTAAATAGCTTGCTGTGACACAATGCAACAGTCTTCGAGGAGCTCTCTGGTCACAGCATACTCTTGCAATTAATTAATATCAGCATTTTAATAACAATACAAACAATATTTATATCTGACAATCCAATATAAGATTACTTGAAAAATCTCCTTTCATGTTGTGAGCGCTGCGTGTCTGCTGGCAGTCTCTTTCCACAATTTTCTGGATTCCCAGCATGCTTTGCAGCTTCTCCTCCATTTCTAAGGACTGCATACCCCATGGTACCTTGCTGTCTGCAAGCAGTGATTCCTGTACTGACTCCGCCTCCTGAAACTCCTCCTCTCAGCTCCTCGGTTGTTCATAGGGCAGGCTCTGTGAAATGTGTGACCCAGCGGTGCCTATTCACAGGTGTAGTGTTACCCCCGTAGGAGCTGCTGGATGAATGGGTCCCTTGTTCGTTGCCTCAACCTCTTCAAGAACCTTGGCTCCTCTGACACACGGGGTTGAGTATATGAACATGCAATGACAAGGCACTCAATAGAAGCAGCACCGCGTCCGGCGCCCTGTATGAAGATTAGGGGCCGGCGCATGAAGATTAGGGGCCGGCGCATGGAGATTAGTGGCCGGCGCATGAAGATTAGGGGCCGGAGCATAGAGATTAGGGGCCGGCGCATGAAGATTAGGGGCCGGCGCATGGAGATTAGGGGCCGGCGCATGGAGATTAGGGGCCGGCGCATGAAGATTAGGGGCCGGCGCATGGAGATTAGGGGTCGGCGCATGGAGATTAGGGGCTGACGCATGAAGATTAGGAGCCTGGCGCATGGAGATTAGGGGCCGGCGCATGGAGATTAGGGGCCGGGGGCCAGCGCATGGAGATTAGGGGCCGGCGCATGAAGATTAGGGGCCGGCGCATGGAGATTAGGTGGGGGCGATGCCCCTGCACTCCTTATGGACCGGCCGCCGCTGGTCCTGATGCAAGCAGTGGACTGGCTCTTGGGAGGAGCTTTGAAAATATGAAAAGGCCTTGATGGCGCATGTCAATCTGGAAGAGTGGGCGTTCCTAAGCTGGTAGAATTTACATATAGGTAATGCCCACTTGTTGTGATGCTGAGCCTCCAAGATTGAAAGAATTGAAATCCAATAAAGGAGTTCATAAAGGTTCCACATTAAGTGCAGACTGACAGTTACCATGTAACACTCTACAACATCAGCCGGCGTACAATATGGCCGACCGCCCTTTACCATAGCGCCCCCTGATTGCCTTCACATTTCCTATTGCTTTGGGAATACTGGAAGCTGAAAAAAATCTCCGACCGGCCCTGAAATAATTAAATTCCATGAAAATGGAAACATACGATCCAGAGATCTCCGGCACCCCGTACCCAGCAGACAGTGCGTCCGCATCTGACGCCAATGGTTCGCTCGCCGCAGTATATTTGTTTGTATTACGACACAGTGATTTTCCTGCCCCATGTGGTTTATGTCATGTAGATGGATACTATGGATCCTGAAGGTATAGAACATTTCGGGGTCTCCTAGTCTCTGGTTATACTTATCGACAAATGGGTACACATGGATCTGATCCATCGATCAGACGCAGAGAGAGGCGGAGCACGCTACATGTCTGGGGAAGAGAGAGGAGCCTATTTTCTCTGTAAGATTCCTGATTACAGTGGGAATAGAGGGGGCACTACCCATCATAGGGGGTATAGAGGGGACACTACCCATCATAGGGGTATAGAGGGGGCACTACCCATCATAGGGGGGTGTAGAGGGGGCACTACCCATCATAGGGTGTATAGAGGGGGCACTACCCATCATAGGGGGGCATAGAGGGGGGACTACCCATCATAGGGGTATAGAGGAGGCACTACCTATCATAGGGGGTATAAAGGGGTACTACCTATCATAGGGGGGTATAGAGAGGGCACTACCTATCATAGTGGTAGCATATAGAGGGGGCACTACCTATCATAGGGGGGTATAGAGAGGGCACTACCTGTCATAGGGGGGTATAGAGGGACACTACCTAGCATAGAGGGTATAGAGGGTGGACTACCTATCATAGGGGGGTATAGAGAGGGCACTACCTATCATAGGGGTAGCATATAGAGGGGGCACTACCTATCATAGGGGGGTATAGAGAGGGCACTACCTATCATAGGGGGGTATAGAGGGGCACTACCTAGCATAGAGGGTATAGAGGGTGGACTACCTATCATAGGGGGGTATAGAGTGGGCACTACCCATCATAAGGGTAAGGGGTATAGAGGGGCACTACCCATCATAGGGGGTATAGAGGGGGCACTACCTATCATAGGGGGTATAGAGGGGGCCCTACCTATTATAGGGGGTTTAAAGGGGGCACTACATATCATAGGGGGGTATAAAGGGGGCACTACCTATTATAGGGGGTTTAGAGGGGGCACTACCTATTATAGGGGGGTATAGAGAGAGCACTACATATCATAAGGGGAAGGGGTATAGAGGGGCACTACCCATCATAGGAGATATAGAGGGGGCACTTCCTATCATAGGGGGTATAGAGGGGGCACGACCTATCATAGGGGGGTATAGAGAGGGCTCTACCCAGCATAAGGGTAAGGGGTATAGAGGGGCACTACCTATAATGGGGGGGAGGGGGGTGCAAGTAGCTGATGTTGCTTAGGGTGCAAAAAAGTCTAGCGCCAGCCCTGGCTGCTACCATGTCATTGCTTCCGGTCCACTAGCCAGGTTTTGCATGGACCCAAAATTGCACAGTGACGTTATAGGATATTTTTGCACTCCCCCCCCCCCCCCCAGTCCAGAGGGAAAACAAATGGCAAATATGTGATGAGGAGGGTGCAGCTCGCCATACAGGCCCCCATTATAAAATCACTACACCTGGGGGGCCGCTGCCCCCCCTCCCCCTTTATTCCCGCCCCCCAAATTTTCTCGTCTTGCTGATGATGACATTTGGAAATGAGTTTATTTCTTGGCTGGGAACTCATCGCCGTCTCCTTTGTGATGCTATTTATAATTAAGCTGCAGTAAGCGGCGGCTCCATGAAAGCGTTTGTGCAGCGATGTGGCGGCTCGGCGGGGGGGCGACTTCCAAAACTGTTTGCTTTGGAAACCAACGATCTGCTGGCTGCTCACTCAGCGTGCCCATAGCGCTATTCATCAATGCGTAACCACCCCGGCTTCCCGGAAGATCTACTGTATATACATGTGTGTTTTATTTCAGCACCCATTACTGCTCTAGGCGTGATCACGAGTTAAAGTGGACCTGTCATCAGAAATATCTTTTTCTGCTGAACACAGAATGCTAAGTAAAGGTGTCAGTGTCACACTTCCAGGCATTACAGAGCTTTCATTGTTGCAGTCTGATCATTGGGGGAGAGGAGACTGAGGAAATGCTTCTTCCTGCCTGCAGCAGACTGATGACATCATCTTAGCCTAGGCACAGTCACTTGGCTAGGGATCAATGATGGGTTTTCCAATGATAAAAGGTGGGGAACAATGATTTGGTGGAACATATCACAAGAGCGTTGGCTACTAATATCCCCAAATCTCCCCTCTCAGACCCACCCCCCCCCCCCACACACACACATAGTACACCAGTACAGACCCCTCAGGACAGCCACCCCCCAATACGGACCATCCATAGACCTCTCATTACAGCCATACCCCCACCACACAGCATCCCAATACAGATCCCCAGTTTAGACACCCCCCCCCCCCACTGAGTGCGGACTCCTCAAGACAGTCACCCGTCAGTACAGGCCCCTCCCCTTTGGACAGTCACCCACCCCATACAAACTCCCCTCCTCAATATAGACCCCTCAGAACAGTCTCCCCCAATACAGACTCCCCCCCCTACAGTATATAGACCCTTCAGGACAATTACCCCTCCCCAGTACAGACCCCGCAGAATAGTATCCACCAGTACAGACTTCTCTTACCAGTGCAGACCCTGCAGAATAATATCCACCAGTAGATACCCCCCCCCCCCCCCACAGTATAGACCTTACAGGACAATTACCCCTCCCCAGTACAGACTGCCCCAGGAGAGACTCCCTTCACCAGTACAGACCCCTCAGAACAGTCCCCCCCCCCCTGTAAAGACTTCCCTCCCCAGTACAGACCCCTCAAAACAGTCACCCCCCAGTACAGACTCCCTTCCTCAGTACAGACCCTGCAGAATAGTATCCACCAGTACAGACTTCTCTTACCAGTACAGACCCCTCAGGACAATCACCCCTCTCTAGTATGTACAGACCCCCCAGGAGAGACTCCTCTCCCCAGTACAGACTCCCTTCCTCAGTACAGACCCCGCAGAATAGTATCCACCAGTACAGACTTCTCTTACCAGTACAGACCCCTCAGGACAATCACCCCTCTCTAGTATGTACAGACCCCCCAGAAAAAACTCCTCTCCCCAGTAAGTACAGACCCCTTAGAACAGTTACCCCCCCCCCCATACAGACTTCCCTGCCCACCCCAGTACAGGGCCCTCAGGGCAGTCACCCCACTCCAGTATAGATACTGCCAGGACAGACCCTCCTTACTAGTGCAGACCCCTCAGAACAGTCACTCCCCAGTATAGGCTCCCCTCTCCAGTAACAACCCCTAAGAACAGTCTCCCCCCTAATACAGACTTTCCTCCCAAATACTGACACCCCCCCCCCCCCCCCCCCCCCAGGAGAGCCAGGAGAGACTCCTCTCCCCAGTACAGACCCCTTAGAACAACACCCCCCCTCCCCAGTACAGACTTTCCTCCCCATTTAAGGCCCCTCAGGACAGACACCCCTCTCCAGGAAAGAACCCCCCCAGGACCGACCCCCTTCCTAGTACAGACTCCTCAGAACAATCACTCCCCAGTATAGACCTCCCAACCCAGTAACAACCCTTGAGAACAGTCTCTCCCCTCCAGTACAGGCTTCCCTCCCAAGTACAGACCCCCCTCCTCAGTACAGACCCATCAGAACAGTCACCCCCCCCAGTAAAGACCCCTCAGGACAGTCCCCCCTGCCCCCCCCCCCAGTACAGCCCCCCCCCCCCAGACCTCCCAACCCAGTAACAACCCTTGAGAACAGTCTCTCCCCTCCCACCCTACAGACCCCCCCCCAGTACAGACCCCTCAGAACAGTCACCCCCCAGTAAAGACCCCTCAGGACAGTCCCCCCTGATCAGTACAGCCCCCCCCCCCCCCAGGACTGACCACCCTCCCCAGTACAGACCCCTCAGAACAGTCACCCTCAGTACAGACCCCTTTAGAACAGTCACCCCCCAGTACAGACTTCCCTCCCAAGTAAAGACCCCTCTCCTCACTATAGACCTCTCAGAACAGTCACCCCCCAAGTACAGATCCCTCCCAGTACAGACCCCCCCCCCCCCAGGACTGACCTCAACCTCCCTCCCCAGTACACACAGCTCAGATCAGTCACCCCCCCCCCAGTACAGTACAGCCCCCCCCCAGGACTGACCTCAACCTCCCTCCCAGTACACACAGCTCAGATCAGTCACCCCCCCCCCCCAGTACAAACTCCCTTCCCCAGTACAGACATCATTAAAACAGTCACCCCTCCCCATAACAGACCCCTCAGGTCAGTCACCCATCCCCAGTACTGACCCCCCAGGACAGATGACAGACCACCCCCAGTACAGACCCCTTGGAACAGTCACCCCCTCCCCCCAGTACAACTCCCCTCCCCAGTACAGACCCTCATAACAGTCACCCCCTCCCCCCCAGTACAAACTCCCCTCCCCAGTACAGACCCCTCTGGACTGTCTCTTACCCCCAGCACAGACCCCATAAAAAATGTAAATGGAGTTCAGCTCATAGGTAAACACAATAGAAGCAGTTTGATTGGATTATATTTTCCAAAAAGAGGTGAAGTGCCCAATCAGCAGGCTGACAGGTGAGTTGAAAAACATAAAAAAACAATTACATGAAACAAATTCCATATTTTTAGATTTTCACTCAAATTAGACAAAAATACAGAGAAAAGCCGAAGGAACATTTTTTTTTTTCAAAAAAGCTTATTAGTGGAAAATGGTTAAAAAAAAAAAAGCCTATAAAATGAAAATGTCCCATGAATCTTTGCAGTTTTTGCCGTGCGCTCCATCTGGTGCGATCTCTGGTTTGCACGGCAGTCAAACGTTTTTCTGCAGGGTGACTTTGATGGCGCTGAACATCTTTCCCGAGGCCTCAAAAATCGGGTCGCAGAAGGTGCGGACGCAGAGAGAAAACGTCCTGCTGACGCACTGGATCTCGATCAGGTAGCTCTTGACACAGGGCACCACCGTCCAGATGTGACAGAAGGAGATCAGAGCGAAGAGGACCCCCCAGAAGATGGACAGGGGTATGCCAATCAGAGACGAGAGCAGCCGGTAACACCAGTACTTTGTGATGGTGAACGTGGTGTAACTGGCCTTCCAGACGCCGTCGAAGCTGTGAACGCCGTGCGGTTCTGCAATAACGTCTTCAAAATCTACCTAAAAGGGAAAAAATAACATAAACTGATCACCAATACATTCCATTTCAACATACAACTGTCAAACATAATCTAGTATAAGGTGACCCGATGTCCCTGGTTTCTGGAGACAGTCCTGATTTCAGGGGGTTGTCCCTGGGAAAAAGAATTGTCCTCAGTTGGCATCTGATTGCGTCCCTTGCCCATGGGCTGTGGTATAATCTGCCTGCCAACGTTTTGCTTGGGAGGTACTATGTGCTTTGCTTATTTTTGGCCTCTTTACTCATTACATTACTTATTCTTTACCTCTGCACTCTATGCATTACTTACTCCTTACCTCTTCACTCTGTGCATTAGTTACTCCTGACCTCTGCACTCTGTGCATTAGTTACTCCTGACCTCTGCACTCTGTGCATTACTTACTCCTTACCTCTTCACTCTGTGCATTAGTTACTCCTAACCTCTGCACTCTGTGCATTAGTTACTCCTGACCTCTGCACTCTGTGCATTACTTACTCCTTACCTCTTCACTCTGTGCATTACTTACTCCTAACCTCTGCACTCTGTGCATTACTTTTCCTAACCCCTGCATTCTGTGCATTACTTACTTCTGACCCCTGCACTCATTCCATTACTTACTCCTGACCCCTGCACTCATTACATTACTTACTCCTTACTTCTTAACTCTGTGCATTACTTACTCCTGACCTTTTCACTCCTTGCATTACATACTCCTAACTTCTGCAGTCTATGCATTACTTACTCCTGACCCCTGCATTCTGTGCATTACTTACTTCTGACTCCTGCACACATTGCATTACTTACTTCTGACCCCTGCACACATTGCATTACTTACTCTTTACCTATTCACTCTGTGCATTAGCTACTCCTAACCTCTGCACTCTGTGCATTACTTACCTCTGACCTCCGTACTCTGTGCATTACCTACTCTGGACCCCTGCACTCTGCATTACTCCTGACCTCTTCACTCTGTGCATTACCTATTCCCAACCTCTTCATTTTGTGCGTTACTCCTGACCTCTTCATTCTGTGCGTTATTACTCCTGACCAGGGGCGGACTGACAACTCATGGGGTCCCCGGGCAATAGGAGATTATGGGGCCACACAGTATACAATCACACAGTATACACATTCATGTACACACAGTATACACAGACATGTTTCTATTGGCTGAGAAGGTACTGGAGAGGTGGGGCAGCTATAATCTTTGGATTTTTAGACCAAAAGGATGTCGGTAAGGGACATTTCAGAGACAGATGTAAAAAAAAAACACAGATTTTTACATACTGTCCCTGGTTTTACTGAGGCTGGCAACCCTGATGGGGCCCCCTAGTGGCCCGGGGCCCTCGGAAAGTGGCCGAATGGTCAGTCCGCCCCTGCTCCTGACCTCTTCATTCTGTTCCTGACCTCTTCATTCTCTTCATTACTTACTCCTGACCTCTTCATTCTCTTCATTACTTACTCCTGACCTCTTCATTACTTACTCCTGACTTCTTCACTCTGTGCAATAGCATTACTTACTCCTGACCTCTTCATTACTCACTCCTGACCTCTTCACTTTGTGCATTATTTACTCTTGACCTATTCATTCTGTACATTACTTACTCCTGACTTCTTCACTCTCTGCGTCACTTATTCCTGACCCCTGCACCCTATGCATTATGCACTCTTGACCCAAGATTTGTATGGAAGGAGGTGAGATGGGCCCATCACATCTGATTACATACATAGCAAATAATCATCTCATTAAGAGATGGGAGAATCCTGAATGAGCATCAGAACCAGAATACATCCCTATAATATAAAACAGAATGTCTATTCGCAGAGAGAGAGAGAAAAAAAGAGACACAGGGAGAATGAAAGAGAGAGGGAAAAAAGAGACACAGGGAGAATGAAAGAGAGAGGAAAAAAAGATACCTGGGGAGAAAGAAAGAAAGAAAGAAAGAAAGAAAGAAAGAAAGAAAGAAAGAAAGAAAGAAATTAAGAAGGAAAGAAAGAAGGAAGGAAGGAAAGAAAGAAACGTGGAGAGAGAGAGAGAAAAAAAAGAGAGACACAGGAAAAAAGAAAGAGAGACAGGGGAAAAAGAGAAAGAATGAGAGACACTGGGAAAGGAAAGAGAGAGAGAAAGAAAAAGAGAGACACAGGGATAAAGAAAGAGAGCGGTAAAAAGAAAGAGAGACATGGGAAAAAAGAAAGAGACAGGGGAAAAAAGAGAGAGAGACACAGAGGAAAAAAGAAAGAGACATGGGAAAAAGAAAGACAAGAGGAAAAAGAAGAGAGAGACAGGGGAAAAAAAGAGACAGGGGAAAAAAGAAAGAGACGGGAAAAAGAAAAAGACATAGGAAAAAAGAGAGACACAGGAAAAAATAAAGAGAGACACAGGGAAAAAGAAAGAGAGAAAGAAAAAAAGAAAGAGAGAAAGAGAGACACTGGGAAAAGAAATAGAGAGAGAGAGAAAAAAAGAGAGACACAGGGATAAAGAAAGAGAGCGGGAAAAAGAAAGAGAGACATAGGAAAAAAGAAAGAGACATTGAAAAAAGAAAGAGAGATGGGAAAAAAAGAAAGAGAGACATAGGAAAAAGGAAGAGACACAGGAAAAAGAAAGACAAGGGGAAAAATAAGAGAGAGACAGGGGAAAAAAAGAAAGAGACAGGGGAAAAAAGAAAGAGAGATGCGGGGGAAGAAAGAGAGACACGGGAAAAAAGAAAAAGAGACACAGGAAAAAGAAAGAGAGACGCGGGGGAAGAAAGAGAGACACGGGAAAAAAGAAAAAGAGACACAGGAAAAAGAAAGAGAGACGAGGAAAAGAAAGAGACACGAAAAAGAACGAGACGGGAAAAAGAAAGAGAGTCATGGGGAAAAGAAAGAGACAGGAAAAAAGAGAGTCACTGGAAAAAAGAAAGAGAGACACGGTAAAAAAGAAAAAGAGACACAGGAAAAAGAAAGAGAGACGAGGAAAAGAAAGACACGAAAAAGAACGAGATGGGAAAAAGAAAGAGAGACATGGGGAAAAAAAAGAGACAGGAAAAAAGAGAGTCACTGGAAAAAAGAAAGAGAGACACGGGAAAAAGAAAGGGAGAAAGAAAGAAATAAAGAGAGAAAGAGAGACACTGGGACAAAGAAAGAAAAAAAACAAAAGCAAGAACAAGCTGGAGGGATGCAGAGTGAGAAAGAAAGAGAAAAGGAAAGACAGAGAGAGAAATAAAAGAGGGAAACAAAGAAAGAATGCAGAGGGGAAAAAAAGAGAGAGAGAATGAGAGACACAGGGAGAAATAAAGAAAAATACTTTGATTGATAGATTTATTAAAATTGCAATCATTTTGTCTAGTTTTTAGGAAATCTAGGAATTCTGAGTCCCTAAAATGCATTGGATTTTTTTTTTTTGTCATGTCCCATAAAAATCTACCACCCCCACACTAGTTCTGGGGCGCTCTCATCCCCTCTACATTTCTCAGGCTACTCCGGGGACCCCTGATGATACCCCCGGTGATAGAGAGCCAACACTCATCTTCAGATTTCTGATCCCGATGGGGAAGAGTCAGAGAGATTTAATTGGCTCCCTATGTGATAGCAATATAATTTATTGTAAAAATAAAAGTTACTTTTTTTGTAACTTATAAAAAAATAAAAAATAAATAAAAAATAAAATTCCAGATCCCTGTGTACAGACACATTAGAACATACATGAATACGGTGGGTGTGAAAACATAAGAAAGATGAGGATTGCATTTCACATGTTACATATCACCGCAAACGTCAGTGTGGAGGTACCAATTGTGTGGCCGTCATTCATGGCTATCTAATGACCCATAAAGGCTTTCATAGTGACTCTTATGAACAATTTGGGGTACCAAAGTTTCTTGCACTTTTAGATGCATGCAGAGTTTTAAACCTTGACATGTTTGGTATCTATGTACTCCTCGCAACCTCATCAAAACTTGGCTAAAATTATTTCTTTTTTTTTTTACACAAATTGTGTTTGACATGTACAGTCATGTCATAACATTATAAACAGCAACTACCACCATTTTATTCTCCGGGGTCTTTGCTTTTAGAAAATATTTACTACTTGGGTTTTTTTTTTTTTTACTTAAACCTCAGGCCTAAAATGCGCAGTTTACCATGTGTGCAAAAATGGAAAAAATGGTTGTGAGAGCCAAATGGTTAATAGGCAGAAATATTCCGCGTGTTTAGGAATGTATCCTGAGTGGGCTGGAGGTGGTTCCTGGGGGGGAATACGGTATACAAGGACTGGGACTGCTTATTTGGCCTAATAGAGTCACTTGGTTATAAGTGGCCGCGTCCTCGGAGACTCGCTGGCATCTGACAGCTGGCGGGTCTTATAATGGAACGGGCAGCTAAATGGGATCATAAGCGTAACAAGCGCTTAGCTGCAGCATAGATGTTCCCATTTAAGAAAATGCAGATATTTGACGGATGACGAATCCCGAGTAGAACAGGTGCTGAAAGAGGAAGCGCCCATTAAAACACGCCTCTCGATGAGGCACATTAAAGAGACCCTGTCATCAACTTCAAAGATGTCCTCCATCTTCCTAGAAAACGTGACTACTCCAGGAAAAGTCAATTCCCTATAACAGCTGCTTTTCTGGGAGTGGCTAATTATTGTCTGTGCTGGCCCAGCTCCTCCACCCCTCCCCTAACCTCCCTACGTAATCTTTCATGTAGCTGCCGTGGGAGGAGCGAAAGGGGAATTGTATAGTGTCACTTGAATGATAGCTCTCAGACTGCTGACTAGGGTTGCCACATGTCCCAGATTCACCCGGACAGTCCGGGTTGTAATTCATGTGAGAGACAGGGAGGAAAAGAAAGAGAGACAGGGGAAAGAGAGACGGGGGAAAGAGAGGCGGGGGAAGGAGAGACGGGGGAAAAAGAGACGGGGGAAAAAGAGACAAGGGAAAGAGAGACAGGGGAATAAGAAAGAGACGGGGGAAAGAGAGACGGGGGAAAGAGAGACGGGGGAATAAGAAAGAGACGGGGGAAAGAGAGACGGGGAAAGAGAGACGGGGGAAAGAGAGACGGGGAAAGAGAGACGGGGAAAGAGAGACGGGGAAAAGAGAGACAGGGGAATAAGAAAGAGACGGGGGAAAGAGAGACGGGGAAAGAGAGACGGGGAAAGAGAGACGGGGGAAGGAGAGACGGGGGAATAAGAAAGAGACGGGGGAAAGAGAGACGGGGGAATAAGAAAGAGACGGGGGAAAGAGAGACGGGGGAAAGAGAGACGGGGGAAAGAGAGACGGGAGAAAGAGAGACGGGGGAAGGAGAGACGGGGGAATAAGAAGGAGACGGGGGAAAGAGAGACGGGGGAAAGAGATACGGGGGAATAAGAAAGAGACGGGGGAAAGAGAGACGGGGGAAAGAGAGACGGGGAAAGAGAGACGGGGGAAAGAGAGACGGGGGAAAGAGAGACGGGGGAAAGAGAGACGGGGGAAAAAGAGACGGGGGAAAAAGAGACGGGGGAAAGAGAGACGGGGGAAAGAGAGACGGGGGAAAGAGAGACGGGAGAAAGAGAGACGGGGGAAGGAGAGACGGGGGAAAGAGAGACGGGGGAAAAAGAGACGGGGGAAAAAGAGACGGGGGAAAAAGAGACGGGGGAAAGAGAGACGGGGGAAAGAGAGACGGGGGAAAAAGAGACGGGGGAAAGAGAGACGGGGAAAGAGAGACGGGGAAAGAGAGACGGGGGAAAAAGAGACGGGGAAAAAGAGACGGGGGAAAGAGAGACGGGGGAAAGAGAGACGGGGGAATAAGAAAGAGACGGGGGAAAGAGAGACGGGGGAAAGAGAGACGGGGGAATAAGAAAGAGACGGGGGAAAGAGAGACGGGGGAAAGAGAGACGGGGGAATAAGAAAGAGACGGGGGAAAGAGAGACGGGGAAAGAGAGACGGGGGAAAGAGAGACGGGGAAAGAGAGACGGGGGAAAGAGAGACAGGGGAAAGAGAGACAGGGGAAAGAGAGACAGGGGAAAGAGAGACAGGGGAATAAGAAAGAGACGGGGGAAAGAGAGACGGGGAAAGAGAGACGGGGGAAAGAGAGACGGGGGAAAGAGAGACGGGGGAAAGAGAGACGGGGAAAGAGAGACGGGGGAAAGAGAGACGGGGGAAAGAGAGACGGGGAAAGAGAGACGGGGGAAAGAGAGACAGGGGAAAGAGAGACAGGGGAATAAGAAAGAGACGGGGGAAAGAGAGACAGGGGAAAGAGAGACAGGGGAAAGAGAGAGAGACAGGGGAAAAGAAAGAGAGGCAGGGAAAAAAGAAAGAGAGACAGGGAAAAAAGAAAGAGAGATGGGGAAAAAGAAATAGAGACAGGGGAAAAAGAGAGGGAGAAAACGTAGCTGCTGTGGGAGGAGCGAAGGGGAATTCTATAGCGTGTCACTTGAATGATAGCTCTGAGACTGCTGGGGCTGCTGACTAGGGTTGCCACGTGTCCTGGATTCACCCGGACAGTCCGGGTTTCAGTCCGGCTGAAACCCGGACACATCATTCAGACAGGAATGTGGCTCGTACAGGGCTTGACAGGAGGGTGAGTGGGTCTCAGCACAGGGATGGTGGTAACCCCTCATAATGGGCACAGCAGGCGTAAAGACCTGAGAAATCAGCACAGGGAGGGTGGGAACCCCTCATAATGGGCACAGCGGGTGTACAGACCCGGGAACTCAGCACTGGGATGGTGGGAACCCCTCATAATGGGCACAGCGGGTGGATAGACCCGGGAACTCAGCACAGGGATGGTGAGAACCCCTCATAATGGACAAAGCAGGTGTACAGACCCGGGGACTCAGCACAGGGATGGTGGGAACCCCTCATAATGGGCACAGCGGGTGTACAGACCCTGGAACTGAGCACAGGGATGGTGGGAACCCTTCATAGTGGGCACAGCAGGTGTACAGACCTGGGAACTCAGCACAGGGATTGTGGGAACCCCTAACAATGGGCACAGCAGGTGTACAGACCCAGGAACTCAGTACAGGGATGGTGGGAACCCTTCACAATGGGCATTGCAGGTGTACAGACCCGGGAACTCAGTACAGGGATGGTGGGAACTCCTCATAATGGGCACAGCGGGTGTACAGAACCGGGAACTCAGTACAGGGATGGTGGGAACTCCTAATAATGGGCACAGCAGGTGCACAGACCTGGGAACTCAGCACAGGGATGGTGGGAACCCCCCATAATGGGCACTGTAGTTGTACAGACTCAGGAACTCAGTGATGAGACCCTAAAGGATCTATAAACTGGTTTGCCTCTCCAGCTGACCTTTTCTATAGCCGATCGACAACTTCACGAAGTTCTAGAAATTCACACTCACAGGCCACTTACTGTCGGACCTTCTGTGTGGCACAGTGTAAAGTTTCAGGAGAAACATTCAATCAGCTTTCTGTATATTGGGGGAAAGGCGCTATGTACATATCACGGCTCCCTACAACCCCTCTCATCTTTCTGGAAACTGTTAGAATGGAATGTGTAGAATGGAGGGTGGGTTGTTTTGGGATGGAGGGGGGGGGGGGGGGGGGGCTCATCAACTAAAATTAAATTGCAACTCCAACTCCAGTCTTGTTCCCACCCCTCCATCCCAGTACAGACCAGAGCAATTTCCACGTTTCCCATAAAGGACTGTTTATTCAGCAGTAATTGGTCATTATGTAAAACAACATCGTCATACATTTTTATAGAACAAATTATGTTTTCATTTGGTGATATCGTCTTGCAAACATTATTCTATTTTTTTATTTTTTATGCAATCCATGGCCAAAAAAACACTTTTTTTCTACTTATAAGCATTTTTGTTAAAGAAAACAAAAATGTCACTGTAGATAAAAATCAAATATTGTTTTTATTTTAGAATGTGTTCTGTTTATAAAGTGCAACTAACATAATTATGGCACAAATTATTACAAAGTTATTTAAAAATGAAATAAAGTTTTTTTTTTTTTTTTACAATTTTGCACTATTTTTTATTGCGACATTAAAATAAAATGAACAAAATAATAAACAAATAAACATGAAAAAAGTAAAAAAAAAAAAAAATGAAATTTAAATGTTAATAGTTTGAAAAATCAAATATTGTTTTTATTTTAGAATGTGTTCTGTTTAAAGTGCAACTAACATAACTCTGGCACAAATTATTACAAAGTTATTTAAAAATGAAATAAAGTTATTTTTTTTACAATTTTGCACTATTTTTTTTTTTGCGACATTAAAATAAAACGAACAAAATAATAAACAAATAAACATGAAAAAAAAAAAAAAAAAAAAATGAAATTTAAATGTTAATAGTTTGAAAAATCAAATATTGTTTTTTTTTTAGAATGTGTTCTGTTTAAAGTGCAACTAACATAATTCTGGCACAAATTATTACAAAGTTATTTAAAAATGAAATAAAGTTTTTTTTTTTTTACAATTTTGCACAATTTTTTTATTGCGACATTAAAATAAAACGAACAAAATAATAAACAAATAAACATGAAAAAAAGTAAAAAAAAAAAAAATGAAATTTAAATGTTAATAGTCTGAAAAATCAAATATTGTTTTTATTTTAGAATGTGTTCTGTTTAAAGTGCAACTAACATAATTCTGGCACAAACTATTACAAAGTTATTTAAAAAATGAAATAAAGTTTTTTTTTTTTACAACTTTGCACTATTTTTTTATTGCGACATTAAAATAAAATGAACAAAATAATAAACAAATAAACATGAAAAAAGTAAAAAAAAGAAAAATGAAATTTAAATGTTAATAGTTTGAAAAATCAAATATTGTTTTTATTTTAGAATGTGTTCTGTTTAAAGTGCAACTAACATAATTCTGGCACAAATTATTACAAAGTTATTTAAAAATGAAATAAAGTTTTTTTTTTTTTTACAATTTTGCACTATTTTTTTATTGCGACATTAAAATAAAATGAACAAAATAATAAACAAATAAACATGAAAAAAGTAAAAAAAAGAAAAATGAAATTTAAATGTTAATAGTTTGAAAAATCAAATATTGTTTTTATTTTAGAATGTGTTCTGTTTAAAGTGCAACTAACATAATTCTGGCACAAACTATTACAAAGTTATTTAAAAATGAAATAAAGTTTTTTTTTTTTTACAATTTTGCACTATTTTTTTATTGCGACATTAAAATAAAACGAACAAAATAATAAACAAATAAACATGAAAAAAAGTAAAAAAAAAAATAATGAAATTTAACTGTTAATAGTTTGAAAAATAAATAATAATTAAAAAAATCAGCAGCAAAATTATAGGCATGGAGGAGGAAGAAGGAAATAATTAGGCACTATTAGGGTTAACTAAAAGGTTTATAGGGGTTAAATAGGATCGTTTTTTTATTTTAACCACTTCAATACAGGGCATTTTCACCCCCTTCCTGCCCAGGCCATACAAAGTATTTTAAAAATGAAATAAAGTTATTTTTTTTTTTACACTTTTGCACTATTTTTTTATTGCGACATTAAAATAAAATGAACAAAATAATAAACAAATAAACATAAAAAAAGTAAAAGAAAAAAAGAAAAAAATTCAATTTAAATGTTAATAGTTTGAAAAAGAAATAATAATTAAAAAAATCAGCAGCAAAATTATAGGCATGGAGGAGGAAGAAGGAAATAATTAGGCACTATTAGGGTTAACTAAAAGGTTTATATGGGGTTAAATAGGATCGTTTTTTTATTTTAACCACTTCAATACTGGGCATTTTCACCCCCTTCCTGCCCAGGCCAATTTTCAGCTTTCAGTGCTCTCACATTTTGAATGACAATTGCACGGTCATGCGACGTTGTACCTAAATAAAATTTTGATAATTTTTTTCCCCCCACAAATAGAGATTTCTTTTGGTGGCATTTGATCACCTTATTGTTTGCGCTATATACAAAAAAAAGACCGTCAATTTTGAAAAAAACACAATATTTATTACTTTTAGCTATAATAATACGATCAGATCTCCTCTCCCCTGACAGGACGTGGATCTGTGTGTGTTTACATACACACACAGATCCACGTCCCTGCTCTGTGATGAGCAATCGCGGGTGCCCGGTGGACATCGCTGCCGCCGGGCATGTGCACCGTGTCACTTGTCATGTGGTGAGCACACGCATGTGCCCTCCACAATGCCGGGAAGACAAAGATGTCATATAGTACATAGTAAGGTTGAATAAAGACATCAGTCCATCCAGTTCAACCTGAGTGAGTGTCTACAATTGTCCCTATCCCTGTACATTGCACACTCACATCTGTCCCTACCCTCAAGGAGCCCACAATCCAAGGTCCCCATTCATATACTAGGGACAATTTTTGGACAGAAGCCAATTAGCCTACCAGCATGTCTTTGGAATGTGGGAGGAAACTGGAGTACCCCGAGGAAACCCACACAGGCACAGGGAGAACATGCAAACTCCAGGCAGGTAGTGTCGTGGTTGGGATTCGAACCAGCGACCCTTTTTTACTGCTAGGTGAGAGTCCTACCCACTACACCACTGTGCCGCCCATATGATGTCCGCCCGGAGGGAGGAAGGGTACCTGCCGGCGTCATTTTACAATACGGCGGTAGGCAAGTGGTTAAAAACTAAAACGGTGAATATAAAAATAATAGTAATGTTACTTTGTATCTCTCTATCTCCCCTTTGAACAATGTTTATAAACAACCTTACTTTGTATCTCTCTATCTCCGGTCTGATCAATGTTTATAAACAATGTTACTATGTATCTCTATTTCCTCTTTGAACAATGCTTTATAAACAATGTTACTTTGTATCTATCTATCTCCGGTCTGATCAATGTTTATAAACAATGTTACTTTGTATCTCTCTATCTCCAGTCTGATCAATGTTTATAAACGTTACTTTGTATCTCTCTATTTCTGGTTTGATCAATGTTTATAAACAATGTTACTTTGTATCTCTCTATCTCCGGTCTGATCAATGTTTATAAACGTTACTTTGTATCTCTCTATCTCTGGTTTGATCAATGTTTATAAACAATGTTACTTTGTATCTATCTATCTCCGGTCTAATCAATGTTTATAAACAATGTTACTTTGTATCTCTCTATCTCCGGTCTAATCAATGTTTATAAACAATGTTACTTTGTATCTATCTATCTCCGGTCTGATCAATGTTTATAAACAATGTTACTTTGTATCTCTCTATCTCCGTATGATCAATGTTTATAAAAATGTTACTTTGTATCTCTCTATCTCAAGTATGATCAATGTTTATAAACAATGTTACTTTGTATCTCTCTATCGCCGGTCTGATCAATGTTTATAAACTGAGTTACATTGTATCTCTCTATCTCCGGTCTGATCAATGTTTATAAACGAAGTTACCTTGTATCTCTCTATCTCCGGTCTGATCAATATTTATAAACTAAGTTACTTTATATCTCTCTATTTCTGGTATGATCAATGTTTATAAACAATGTAACTTTGTATCTCTCTATTTCCTCTTTGAACAATATTTTATAAACAACGTTACTTTGTATCTCTCTATTTCCTCTTTGAACAATATTTTATAAACAATGTTACTTTGTATCTCTCTATCTCCCCTATGATCAATGTTTATAACATAAGTTACTTTGTATCTCTCTATTTCTTCTTTGAACAATGTTTTTAAACAATGTTACTTTGTATCTCTCTATCTCCGGTCTGATCAATGTTTATAAACAATGTTACTTTGTATATCTCTATCTCTGGTATGATCAATGTTTATAAACTAAGTTACTTTGTATCTCTCTATCTCTCCCCTTTGAACAATGTTTTACAAACAACGTTACTTTGTATCTCTCTATCTCCGGTCTATTCAATGTTTATAAACAATGTTACTTTGTATCTCTCTATCTCCGGTCTGATCAATGTTTATAAACAAAGTTACTTTGTATCTCTCTATCTCCGGTCTGGTCAATATTTATAAACTAAGTTACTTTGTATCTCTCTATCTCTGGTTTGAGCAATGTTTATAAACAATGTTACTTTGTATCACTCTCTGTTGGTTCTTAGAGCCTTGTATTAGGACCTCTCCAGTACTGCTCTGGTCCCTGTGACCTCTCTTACGGCTTCGTAGCACGTCGGCTGTGTTATGGTCTGTCCAGGATCTGATGCCGCCCTTCTATCAGACTGTAAAAGTCAATATCTGTAGATTTAGCCATTGTTTTCAAATGACACAAGTGTCAGTAATGTGATGGAGTCGTCCTCTAAGTCATCTAATAACCATTATTAAATACGTGTCACAATATACAGCAGAGGATCATTATCCAGAGAAGCTCCGCCCTTTATCATTAAAAAGGCTTCAGAGCTTCCGCTGGTGACTTTGCCTTGGCTGAGATGATGTCATCAGCAGTGGCGGCTGGTGCTCAAAATTTTTTGGGGGGGCGCAAACAAACAGCCTCACTGTGCTATCAAACGCTGCCACTGTGCCCATAAAAACGCAGCCACTGTGCCCATCAAACGCAGCCACTGTGCCCATCAAACGCTGCCATTGTGCCCCCCAAGTGCTGCCACTGTGCCCCTCAAGTGCTGCCACTGTGCCCCTCAAGTGCTGCCACTGTGCCCCTCAAGTGCTGCCACTGTGCCCCTCGTGCTGCCACTGTGCCCCTCGTGCTGCCACTGTGCCCCTCAAAGTGCTGCCATTGTGCCCTCCAAGTGCTGCCACTGTGCCCCTCAAGTGCTGCCACTGTGCCTCTCAAGTGCTGCCACTGTGCCCCTTCAAGTGCTGCCACTGTGCCCCTTCAAGTGCTGCCACTGTGCCCCTCAAGTGCTGCCACTGTGCCCCTCAAGTGCTGCCACTGTGCCCCTTCAAGTGCTGCCACTGTGCCCCTCAAGTGCTGCCACTGTGCCCCTTCAAGTGCTGCCACTGTGCCCCCTGCCTGCCCTCTGCACTTACCTTGTCTCGGTGTGCAGCTGGTGAAGGCGTCAGGCGACGAGCGGTGTCTCATCGTCGGATGTCTTCTGCTCCCGCGCTCCTCCTGTCTTTTTTTTGGGGGGGCGCAAACAAACAGCCACTGTGCCATCAAACGCTGCCACTGTGCCCATTAAATGCTGCCACTGTGCCCATCAAACGCAGCCACTGTGCCCATCAAACGCTGCCACTGTGCCCATCAAACGCTGCCATTGTGCCCCAAGTGCTGCCACTGTGCCCCTCAAGTGCTGCCACTGTGCCCCTCAAGTGCTGCCACTGTGCCCCTCAAGTGCTGCCACTGTGCCCCTCAAGTGCTGCCACTGTGCCCCTCGTGCTGCCACTGTGCCCCTCGTGCTGCCATTGTGCCCCTCCAAGTGCTGCCACTGTGCCCCCAAGTGCTGCCACTGTGCCCCTCAAGTGCTGCCATTGTGCCCCTCAAGTGCTGCCACTGTGCCCCTTCAAGTGCTGCCACTGTGCCCCTCAAGTGCTGCCACTGTGCCCCTCAAGTGCTGCCACTGTGCCCCTCAAGTGCTGCCACTGTGCCCCTTCAAGTGCTGCCACTGTGCCCCTTCAAGTGCTGCCACTGTGCCCCCTGCCTGCCCTCTGCACTTACCTTGTCTCGGTGTGCAGCTGGTGATGGCGTCAGGCGACGAGCGGTGTCTCATCGTCGGATGTCTTCTTCTCCCGCGCTCCTCCTGTCTTCTGCTATGATTGGACGCCTAGCGTCCAATCACAGCGCCTGTGACTTCAGCCAATCAGGTGACAGGTAACAGACCTGGCAACCTGATTGACTGAGAGGCGGGTCTGTTTTAGGGAAGCGATGTATTCGCTTCTCTAACACAATACTGTGTAATCAGCGAACGCACAGCAGTGCGCCCGCTGTTTACACTTATGGAAGCCTATTAGAGCCCACCGCTCTAATAAGGTCCCCTATTAGAGCTTACAGCTCTAATAGGGGCGCTTCCAGAAAACACCCCCCCCCCCCCGCTGTAATTCAGATGCCCGGCGCCCGATCTGGGGCCGGACACCTGAATAGGGGGCGGCAGCGGTGACAATAGATAGATTCACACAATGCATGAATCTATCTATTGGTGATAGAGCGGTGCAGGAGAGGGGGGGGGGCGGCGCTCCTGCGCCCTCTATGCACGCACCGCCACTGATCATCAGTCTGCTGCAGGCAGTCAGGAGCATTTCCTCTGTCTCCTCCCCCCCCCCTAGCGATCAGACTGCAACATTGTAACTTTGTAGCAAGTCACAAGGTGAGAGGCTGCAGCAGGGGGGCTGATCTGTGTTGGACATTTGTGAACACAGCCAAGAACGGCAAGGATTTGCGTGTCTGTGTAATTTCTGAGCTGGGATACGAGTGAGGGAAGTAGATGGTGACTCTGGATGATGCCTGAACAAAGATGGAGAGATAAGCAGATGCTTGGGGGGGGGGGGGGGGGTACCGTGAGAGGAATTACATAACTGTCACATTTACATATAATTCGGAATGCGGCACACATCAGACACAAGGTGCAGAGCGGGCAGCGAGGAGGACTGGATGGATTTTCTATGGGCTCCTATTAGACATTGTTATCCCTCTAATCACACATCGTACTGCATGCGCTGTTGTCGTTACATTTGCTCTTCTGATTGGTTCCGCGTTGTTCAGGTCATTCAGCTTTTCGGGGTTCTCGTTAGTTTGGCGCAGATCACCCAATCGCAGAGAAGAGGCGCGCCGAGGTCATCGCTGCCATTATTTCCCCACATTCATTATCCAGAATCCATCGCCCTTTATCTTATTATCCCGGCAACTACATGGATAATAATAGAGGAAAAAACACATAAAAGCCCAAATGAAGCTCAAAATCTGAACAACAAAATGAGATCCGAAATCCGACTTCCCGGAGATCAGATTAAGGGGAAAAAAACAAACTGAAGATATTTTATATATCTATATAAAAAAAAAAAATAACAGGTTCTGCTCTACTTATAATGCCGCGTACACACGCTCGGAATTCTCGTCGGAAAAAGCTCTGATGGTTTTCCCATCGGAATTCCGACGGAATTTCGCTCAAACTGTCTTGCCTACACACGGTCACACCAAATTCTGACGGTCAGTAACACAGCGACATAAAACACGTTCGACTGCACTATAAAAGGGAAGTTTAATGCTTCCGAGCATGCGTTGGAATTTTGCGTGTCGGAATTGCATACACACGATCGGAAAATCCGATAGAAAGGTTTTCCGTCGGAAAAATGAAGAACAGGTTCTCAATCCAAAGTCCGTCGGAAATGCCGACAGAAAAAGACCGATGGGCATACACACGGTCGGAAAATCCAATGAAAAGCTCCCATCGGACTGTTTCCATCGGAAATTCCGACCGTGTGTACGCGGCATAAGTCACCAATCACAGTGTCCTCGATCACCACCACACCAGTGAGGGCAGCACAGTGGTGTAGTGGTTAGCACTTTCACCTAGCAGCTATAGGGTCACTGGTTCAAATCCGGACCACAACACCTTCTGCCTGGAGTTTGCATGTTCTCCCTGTGCCTATGTGGGTTTCCTCCGGGTACTCCGGTTTCCTCCCACACTCCAAAGACATGCTAGTAGGTTAATTAGATCCTGTCGATAAAATTGGCCAAATATGTGTTTGTAAGCGTGTCGGGACCCCACAGGGCAAGGACCGCGCTATACCACAGATGGACACCAGTGGCAAAAAGCGCCCTGAGGCGATTCAGTTCGCATAGGTAGCACTATACAAGTCATTCATTCAGTCAGTGTCCCCAATCACCACCTCACCACCTCACCAGTCACAATGTCCCCAATCTCCACACCAGTGATAGTGTCCCCAATCCCCACCACACCAGTCACAGTATCCCTGATCTCCACCACACCAGTTATAGTGTCCCCGATCACCACCAGTCACAGTGTCCCCAATCACCAGTCATAGTATCCCTGATCCCCACCACACCCATCACAGGGACACGTGTCACAGTGTCCCTGATCACCAGTCACAATGTCCCCAATCACCACCACACCAGTCACAGTGTCCCCGATCACCACCACACCAGTCACAGTGTCCCCGATCACCACCACACCAGTCACAGTGTCCCCAATCACCATCACACCAGTCACAGTGTCCCTGATCACCACCACACCAGTCACAGTGTCCCCGATCACCACCACACCAGTCACAGTGTCCCTGATCACCACACCAGTCACAGTGTCCCCTATCACCACCACACCAGTCACAGTGTCCCCAATCACCATCACACCAGTCACAGTGTCCCCGATCACCACCACACCAGTCACAGTGTCCCCGATCACCACCACACCAGTCACAGTGTCCCCGATCACCACCACACCAGTCACAGTGTCCCCGATCACCACCACACCAGTCACAGTGTCCCCAATCACCATCACACCAGTCACAGTGTCCCCGATCCCCAGTCACAGTGTCCCCGATCACCACCACACCAGTCACAGTGTCCCCGATCACCACCACACCAGTCACAGTGTCCCCGATCACCACCACACCAGTCACAGTGTCCCCGATCACCACCACACCAGTCACAGTGTCCCCGATCACCACCACACCAGTCACAGTGTCCCCGATCACCACCACAGTGTCCCCGATCACCACCACACCAGTCACAGTGTCCCTGATCACCACCACACCAGTCACAGTGTCCCCGATCACCACCACACCAGTCACAGTGTCCCCGATCACCACCACACCAGTCACAGTGTCCCCAATCACCATCACACCAGTCACAGTGTCCCCGATCCCCAGTCACAGTGTCCCCGATCACCACCACACCAGTCAGTGTCCCCGATCACCACCACACCAGTCAGTGTCCCCGATCACCACCACACCAGTCAGTGTCCCCGATCATCACCACACCAGTCAGTGTCCCCGATCACCACCACTCCAGTCAGTGTCCCCGTTCACCACACCAGTCACAGTGTCCCCGATCACCACCACACCAGTCACAGTGTCCCCGATCACCATCACACCAGTCACAGTGTCCCTGATCACCACCACACCAGTCACAGTGTCCCCGATCACCACCACACCAGTCACAGTGTCCCTGATCACCACCACACCAGTCACAGTGTCCCCGATCACCACCACACCAGTCACAGTGTCCCCAATCACCATCACACCAGTCACAGTGTCCCCGATCACCACCACACCAGTCACAGTGTCCCCGATCACCACCACACCAGTCACAGTGTCCCCGATCACCACCACACCAGTCACAGTGTCCCCGATCACCACCACACCAGTCACAGTGTCCCCAATCACCATCACACCAGTCACAGTGTCCCCGATCCCCAGTCACAGTGTCCCCGATCACCACCACACCAGTCACAGTGTCCCCGATCACCACCACACCAGTCACAGTGTCCCCGATCACCACCACACCAGTCACAGTGTCCCCGATCACCACCACACCAGTCACAGTGTCCCCGATCACCACCACAGTGTCCCCGATCACCACCACACCAGTCACAGTGTCCCTGATCACCACCACACCAGTCACAGTGTCCCCAATCACCATCACACCAGTCACAGTGTCCCTGATCACCACCACACCAGTCACAGTGTCCCCGATCACCACCACACCAGTCACAGTGTCCCCGATCACCACCACACCAGTCACAGTGTCCCCGATCACCACCACACCAGTCACAGTGTCCCCAATCACCATCACACCAGTCACAGTGTCCCCGATCCCCAGTCACAGTGTCCCCGATCACCACCACACCAGTCAGTGTCCCCGATCACCACCACACCAGTCAGTGTCCCCGATCATCACCACACCAGTCAGTGTCCCCGATCATCACCACACCAGTCAGTGTCCCCAATCACCATCACACCAGTCACAGTGTCCCTGATCACCACCACACCAGTCACAGTGTCCCCGATCACCACCACACCAGTCACAGTGTCCCCGATCACCACCACACCAGTCACAGTGTCCCCAATCACCATCACACCAGTCACAGTGTCCCCGATCCCCAGTCACAGTGTCCCCGATCACCACCACACCAGTCAGTGTCCCCGATCACCACCACACCAGTCAGTGTCCCCGATCACCACCACACCAGTCAGTGTCCCCGATCATCACCACACCAGTCAGTGTCCCCGATCACCACCACTCCAGTCAGTGTCCCCGTTCACCACACCAGTCACAGTGTCCCCGATCACCACACCAGTCACAGTGTCCCCGATCACCATCACACCAGTCACAATGTCCCCGATCACCATCACACCAGTCACAGTGTCCCCGATCACCACCACACCAGTCACAGTGTCCCTGATCACCACACCGGTCACAGTGTCCCCGATCACCATCACACCAGTCACAGTGTCCCCAATCACCATCACACCAGTCACAGTGTCCCCAATCACCACCACACCAGTCACAGTGTCCCTGATCACCATCACACCAGTCACAGTGTCCCCGATCACCGTCACAATGTCCCCGATCACCATCACACCAGTCACAGTGTCCCCAATCACCACCACACCAGTCACAGTGTCCCCGATCATCACCACACCAGTCACAGTGTCCCCGATCATCACCACACCAGTCACAGTGTCCCCAATCACCACACCAGTCACAGTGTCCCCGATCACCACCACACCAGTCACAGTGTCCCCGATCACCACCACACCAGTCACAGTGTCCCCGATCCCCCACCACACCAGTCACAGTGTCCCCAATCACCACACCAGTCACAGTGTCCCCGATCACCACCACACCAGTCACAGTGTCCCCGATCCCCCACCACACCAGTCACAGTGTCCCAGATCACAGCGTCCCTGATCACAGTGTCCCTCCCTGTAAGTAGCTTCTGACAGGCTGTGCAAGGAGCCCCACAACCATAGATCCCAGGAGCCCCAAATTTTGACCAGTAGTGAGGTAGGTCTTCACCACCACACCAGTCACAGTGTCCCCGATCCCCACCACACCAGTCACAGTGTCCCAGATCACAGTGTCCCTGATCACAGTGTCCCTCCCTGTAAGTAGCTTCTGACAGGCTGTGCAAGGAGCCCCAGAACCATAGATCCCAGGAGCCCCAAATTTTGACCAGTAGTGAGGTAGGTCTTCACCACCACACCAGTCACAGTGTCCCCGATCACCACTATTTTATACAGCAATCAACACTGATTGCTCTATAAATGACAATGGTCCCAAAAATGTGTCAAAAATGTCAGATGTGTCCGCCATAATGTCGCAGTCACAATAAAAATCGCTGATCGCCGCCATTACTAGTAAAAAAAAAATGTTTAATAAAAATGGCATAAAACTATCTCCTTTAGCTATAACTTTTGTGCAAACCAATCAATAATCGCTTATTGCGATTTTTTTTTTTACCAAAAATATGTAGAAGAATACGTATCGGCCTAAACTGAGAATATATTTTTTAAAAAATGTTTTTTTATACATGTTTGGGGGATATTTATTATAGCAAAAAGTAAAAAATAAGTTTTTTTCAATATTGTCGCTCTTTTTTTGTTTTATAGCGCAAAAAATAAAAACCGCAGGGGTGATCAAATACCACCAAAAGAAAGCTCTATTTGTAGGAAAAAAAGGACGTTAATTTTGTTTGGGAGCCACGTCACATGACCGCGCAATTGTCTGTTAAATCGATGCAGTGCTGAATCGCAAAACGTGCTCTGGTCTTCGGCCAGCAAAATGGTCCGGTCTGAAAGTGGTTAAGGCCTCATGTACACGGCTGCTGGTAAACGGACGTTCAGAGGCAGTTGGATGCTTTTTTCCTGCTGCCTCTGAACTCATCCAATGTTATCTTATGTGTACACAGGTTTGTTTAATGTTTTTTTTTTAGGCAGTTGGTTTTAGAGGCTTTTCTTTGGAGGCAAAAAAATGAGTTCAGACGCCGAAGTTTCCAACGTTTCAGACGCCAAACACGACTAAACGCGGCACCGGCGATACATATTTGGCTGGGAATATGCTGCAGAAGACAATACGACCCTGAGAACCTGTTACATGTGGCTGGTAGGGATCAATGCTATTCCCCCAATCAATGCTCCCAGAGGATCACTGTTCCCACTGCTGAGGTCAGAGGGCCGCACATTACACAACCGACTTTGGGGCCCCGTATCTGGGGCCACATGGTGCTAGGAACCCAAAATGTGGTGTACAAACCCAGTGGAACTGGGGTTCCTAGCATACAAGATACGGGGCCCCAAGGTCGTTTCGGAAAATGTCATTCTCTGCTGCAGAAAAGTGCCCAACAATGCCCATTTGCATGCCTCACTGTGCCCATTTGCAGCCTCACTGTGCCCATTTGCAGCCTCACTGTGCCCATTTGCATGCCTCACTGTGCCCCATTTGCAGCCTCACTGTGCCCATTTGCATGCCTCACTGTGCCCATTTGCAGCCATAGCTCCCCCAAACTTCAAACTCTGTAGTTAAGGGTTCCTATATGCCCCCTAGCTGCAGCCAAAAGGGTCCTAAAATGAAATTGCTGCAGATGGACACAATTGACCGATTTTGGGGCCCCGTATCTCGGGGCCACTTGGGTCCAGAGACCCCAAATTTTGGCTGCAGCTAGGGGCATCTAGGAACCCTTAACTACTTTGACGTTCGGGGGACCTATGGCTGCAAATGCAGAGGATCACTGTTCCCACTGCTGAGGTCAGAGGGCCGCACATTACATACCAAAGGGCCGCACGCGGCCCTCAGCCGCAGGTTGGGCACCAAGGCTTTAAAGTGGAAGTAAACCCTTCCAAAGCACTTTGGCCTACAGGTAAGCCTAGATTAAGGCTTACCTGTAGGTCCAATAAATATCTCCTAAACCTACATGGTTTAGGAAATATTTAGAAATGAAAAGGCATCGCTGTCTATGGCGCATGCGCCGTAGACAGCGGTGCGCAGGCGCACTGAGGATGCCGAGATCACGGCGATATGCCGATCTCGTGCGCATGCGCAGGAGTGATGTCATCGCCGCTGGTAGCGCTGGAGCGGCGAGATCCGGAAGTCACTCCGGCCCTGGATGGCGGCGCAGAAGATCGTGGATAAGGACCGCTTCGGGGGCTTCGTTTTCAGGTAAGTCTTTCATAATGAGCTAGTATGCTATGCTTACTAGCTCATTATGCCTTTGCCTTGCAGGGTGTCTTTTTTTTTATTTATTTTTTTTATTTTTTTAAGAGGCTTTACTTCCTCTTTAAATGACACCAGATGAAAACTCACCCCTTTGATTTGCAGGAGAATAAAACAGAGTGAATAGAAGAATAACAATGTTACTTTGTATCTGTCTATCTCTGGTCTGATTAATATTTATAAACAATGTTACTTTATATCTTTCTATCTCCTGTCTGATCATTGTTTATAAACAACGTTACATTGTATCTCTCTATCTCTGGTCTGATCAATTTTTTTTATAAACAATGTTACTAATGCTATTACAATAATTAATGTTCCCACTACAGACTGCTGAGGTCCGAGGGCCGCACATCATATGCTAAATAGCCACATCTGGCCCTCGGGCTGCAGGTTGGACACCAGAGGTTCTACACCCATAGGCACGCCACAAGCAGGGGAAGATAGACAGACCTTCACCACGTCCTGGTTGATCCTCTTGGGGTCCCGGTCCACCAAGTCAATTTCTTTGGTCAGGATATCCTTGGAGATCTTCTCTTCATAATAGAATTGTTCTTCGGCCATGGTCCGGAGGAGCTTCGACCAGCCGTGGTGGACGGGGAAAGGCTGGGCGCAGGGGGCGCTGGATGTTGGGTGTCTTTGTCATATGCTTATGACATCTGAGGGCCTCTCGGGATGCCAGTGAACAGCTGCCTGGCATAGCTGAGCTGCCGTCAGCGTCATTTTGACCACACGCGATTCCACGGCTGAAACCCAATCTCCAGATCACTCCGGGACAACAGACCCCCCCCCCCCCCCCCACTCCTCTCAGCGCCCTTAAAATAGCACACAAACGGGTACTTATGGCTCATTCACATATCACAGCTCAGAACACGCACCTCGTCATGCATTGTGAACCTGGACTGCTGTGAGCTGCAGGTTCAGCGCACAAGCGCAACCGAGCTCAGGCGCATTCCCGCGCGTCATGTCTAGGGCAGTCCATTTTAATGGGCGAGAAATGTAGAAACAAAGTCCTCGATTCTTTCCCAAAAACAAGCTGCGCCTGCAGATGCACGGGCGTGCGATTAACAATTATGCCCCGTACACGGTCCGACATTCCGACCACAAAATCCGTCAGATTTTTTCCGACGGCTTTTGGCCGAAACTTGTCTTGCACTCACACGGTCGCAACAAAGTTGTCGGAAAATCTGATCGTTCCGAACGAGGTGACGTACAACGCGTACGACGGGACTACGTAGAGACCAGTAGCCAATAGCTTTCGTCTCCAAATTTCTTCTGAGCATGCGTGGCACTTTGCGCGTCGGAATTCTCTACACACGATCGGAAAAAGTCCGAACGGATTTTGTTGTCGGAAAATTTTAGATCCTGCTCTCAAACTTTTTCCGTGGGAAATTCAGACGGAAAAAGCCCGCTAGAGCCCACACACGATCGGATTTTCCGACAACATAATCCGATCGGACTTTTTCCATCAGAATATCCGACCGTGTGTACGGGGCTTAAGTCGTTTTCTAGGAAGAAAATGTGTGACAAATAGACATGCGCACAATAGAAAAATGTGTTTATTTTCGTTTCCGTTGATTCGTAACGATTCGTAATTTCGTAAGTCGTCGGTGTTCGTATTCGTAACGATTCGTATTTTCGTAAGAGTTATTTGTTCGTTGATTCGTTTTTCCATTAGTTTAATTTTCGTTTATTCGAAATTCGGACGCATTCGTATTTTCGTAGATTTAGTTACATTCGTACTTTCGTTAGATTGATTTATTCGTACTTTCGTAACATTGTTTTCGTAGATTCGTAATCGAGCATAATTCATAATTTTATGTAATGTGTATGCTATTATTACATTGTAAGAGACACGGAAAATTATGAATCGCAAAAAAAAAAGTTACGAATGTACGAATTTTTTCGTTCAATCCATTCGAAGCACGTTAAGCAGCGCAATTCGTAATTTTCCGTGTCTCTTACAATGGCGCTGCTTAACGTGCTTCAAATGGATTGAACAAAAAAAAAAAAAATGTTTTTTTCGATTCGTAATTTTCCGTGTCTCTTACAATGTAATAATAGCATACACATTACATAAAATTATGATTTATTCGTACTTTTGTAACATTGTTTTCGTAGATTCGTAATCGGAGCATAATTCATAATGTTATGTAATGTCTATGCTATTATTACATTGTAAGAGACACGGAAAATTATGAATCGCAAAAAAAAAAGTTACGAATGTACGAATTTTTTCGTTCAATCCATTCGAAGCACATTAAGCAGCGCCATTGTAAGGAACACGGAAAATTACGAATCGCAAAAAAAAAAGTTACGAATGTACGAATTGTTTTCGTTCAATCCATTCGAAGCACATTAAGCAGCGCCATTGTAAGGAACACGGAAAATTACCAATTCAACAAAAAAAAAAGTTACGAATGTACAAATTTTTTCGTTCAATCCATTCGAAGCACGTTAAGCAGCGCCATTGTAAGAGACACGGAAAATTACGAATCGCAAAAAAAAAAAAGTTACGAATGTACGAATTGTTTTCGTTCAATCCATTCGAAGCACGTTAAGCAGCGCCATTGTAAGAGACACGGAAAATTACGAATCG